>JAAGKR010006979.1:3730-39612 GCA_011419295.1 Clarias macrocephalus | reverse complement strand
TGTGTGTGTGTGTGAGTGAGTGAGTGAGTGAGTGAGTGTGTGTGTGTGTGTGTGTGTGTGTGTGAAACCACAGAATGCTGTGCTGCTAAAAAAAAAAAAAAAGATCTCTGAACCAAAATGTTGGAAAAATAAACACCAACAAATTTCACAACCCTTTCACAAGAGTTTTGAGATGCTTTTGTTTGCACAGTTTGACTTTTAGATGTTCAGCACACTACAGTCCAAAAGTCAATTCATATTTTTAGCTAATCACCTGCTACCTAAGTCAATCTTTATATATTTTTTTAAAACATAGTTATTCCAATTTTCATGCATTTTTATGTTTTAAAAAAGATGATTTATTTGAGTGTTTAATGTTATGCTATATAAAATGCAAACTAAAACCCAGCATCATATAATAAACAGGATGGATGATTATACTTCTGATTGTATATGCGTCAAATAAATGTAAATTGATGCAAAGTATTTTAGTATCATTTGGTATCACTTTTCCGGATGAGTTGCTCGACCATTGCTTCACTTAAGCAGACAAAGACAGAGACAAACAAACTTTGTTGACCCATAAAGTCACTGTCTAGATGCGGCGGTACACATCTAAATGACACGTTGCTTCTTATTTGCAATAATTTGTTTATCTGAAGGGGCCAAGGGGTAAAATATTATTTAATACTTTACATGTATTGTCAAAGATGCATTTTGATTAATATACTGTATTGTATGTCCTAGACACACACACACACACACACACACACACACACACACACACACACACACACACTAGTGCTTCTTTTACTTATACAGGTGTACTCAGCAGTATATCTGTGATCAGATGCTGAGAGAATTTAACAAAAGGTCGAGAGCTCATGGCTGAAATCCAACAGTAAACCATTGCGCAAGTTCATCTGAACATCATACTCTTTTATACTCTCTCTCTGTCTTCAGTAAAAGTATTCACCCCCCCTCCAGTGATTATTTGTCCTATAGCTGTATTTCAACATCATATTTAAAAATATTTCTACAGAAGTAGTTAAATTGAATATTTTCTTACAATTAGATTAAAAAATCTATAGACAACTTAATTAATAAGTATTCACCCCCCTCAATGTAAATTGTTCATTAGCAGTAGTTACAGATTTGAGCTGCCATGGAGTTTTCTTGTGTCTATATTTTCTCAACAGATTTTTTTTTTATTTTTTTATGTTGATCTCAAATCAAAATTTGATGGAGAATAAAAGTTTTCAGGTCATACCACAGATTTTCAATTGGATTGAAGTCTGGCTTTGATTCGGTCATTCCAAAACACAAACCTCGTTTCCTCGAGTCATCATAGTTTTTGCCCTGTGCTTCCCTGTGTCCTGTTGGATCATCTCTTTTCCTCCTGCTGAAGCATCAAGCAACTTCCCCTATGCTTGATCACAGGTATTGCATTACCAGGATGTTGGGCTGTATCTGATTTGCTCAAAACATGCGCTTATATACTTTATGCTTCAATGTGATGCTTTTTTGAAAAAAAAAAAAAAGTTTAATTCTACTTGATGTGAAAGAAATCTATAGTTTTACAGTTAATTCTGGTTAACTAATCGAGTGTATGATTTTGTCCAATATCTTGACTTTACACTATCTATCCAACATACAGTATATATTTTTAAAAAAAGTATTTTAAAATTTCGTTTTTTTAACACAAAAGATTAACTTATTTTTTACTCACCTCACTTGATTTGAGAACCCCAAAGAGCGGGAATAAGAAAGCTGGGACCAATGCTGCAGCCCCTAAGGGCACTGCCTCTGACACCCAGTACACTGCTGTCACAATCAGCACATAGGCACAGGAAGACTCCTACAGAAGGACAAGCACAGCATATGTCAGGAGTCTGGACACCACAAACTGTGCAGAAGAACTATGTACTTTTAATGATACATACAGCTTATAGTCACTGAAAGTAAAATCCAGCCATAACACCATATAACATTATATACTCACATTAATATTGATAATCAATTATATATCTGTAAACTGGTGACTGAATAATGGGCACCCAAGGCTCAACGACGCTCACATGGACCCAAGTTCGGCCTGTCCAACGAGCCTAAGTCGCCCACCTGGTCTCCAAACATCCTAGATCTGAACCTTATCAACCACCAGTTAGATGCTCTGGACAAACAAGGCTAATCCACAGATGCCCCACACCACAACCCACAGCACCTAAAAGATCCTCACAGCACAGGTCTTGGGAGATGCCAGAGCCACCCTGGTGGAAACTGGAAGGGAAACCCAAAACTTATGTGGTTTTAATGTCAATGTTTTCAATGTTGTGGCTGATTGGGGTATTTTTTTATTTGAGATATAATAAATGTTACATTTAAGATTATTTCACTGGCAAATTCATTACCAATGATTAAAATTACGAAATTATGAAAGAAAACTGTGGAAAGGTAGAAAGTAGTAAAATAAATAATAAAAAATAGGAATCAATTTTATGTATATTAAAAATGTTTTAGAGCATGGGAATATTAGAACAATGTGGACTTCAGAAGGTTTTCATGCAACACATTTTATATACTGTACAACACTTAGTGACTTGGTGGCTGTTTGTCACACTGTTCATTTTTTTAACGAAAAAGTTGTAACTGGTAACATGCATTCATGAACGTCTGTAGTCCAACCAGGGACCATGGAGACCAATATTGATTATTGTATTTATTCCAATTTTCACAACCGTGGTAGGACCTCCAGTCAACATACACACACTACAGACAATTTGGGAACTCTAATTAGCCCAATCTGTCTTGGGACCAGTGTACCCGGAGGAAAGCCACCAAGCACGGGGAGTAAATGCAAACCCAGAGGCAGGAATCAAACCCAGGACCTGGAGGTGCAAGGCCACAGTGCTAACCACCACACCACTGTGTCACCAATTGGTAACAAAATGTATGTATTTGTAAGTATGGAATTAGTCTTACACAGGATCCTGCCGTTTACTCCTATACTCTCAGATATTTGGATATTAAGGGCTGCTGTGACTAATGTGTTTCTGGCACTCACATTTTATTGTTTCTCAAGTATCCTGGAACAGTAAGGAAGTTAGTCAGGTGATTTATATTCATGTATTAATCAGATTTTATAACAGATGAAAATAGTCAAGCAGTGTTTAAACCTGCTCAAGTATTTCTCTAGTAAAGCAAGAAATTATTACAATTATTCCATGTATATGAATGAAGTCTAAAAGAAGCTTTTCTGTTTCCGTTGTACTTACTTTTGGCTAAAATGCACGTTAATCATGTAAACACAGTGATTGTGGCTGGTAATCTTTTCACAGCCAGTAAGAGAAATTAAAACTTTGCTTGGCATGCACTCACATCACTTCCTGCACCAGCTCTTATGGGGTCATATCTCCTGCTGGCTGTACCCAAGCTCAAAGGTGAAGGCACGCCGCAGCAATGTGCTCCGCTGGCAGATTAAGCTGCAGGCCAGCACATGCTGTTTTGTTGGGCTTTAATCTGTTTCTTGTTAATCAGTCCATTCCAACGTGATTGATTTAAAATATTTTAAGGAGTCTGATATGAGCATTTTTCTGGGGTTTTGTTATCTCATTACAATCATTCTATGACACTGATTTTGTCAGATGTCGAAGTAGGAGAAAATGAATTGTCTGCAGTTAATCACTGAGTAAATGTGCTAATGGTTTAGTCAGAATACACATTCCATTAGCCGTCACTAGAGCATTCATTAAATAGAGCTATGGATAATAGTGGCTCTTGTTGGAGAAGGTCTTTATTTGTTGATTATTCTTCCACAGATCAGCAACCAAAGCTATCTCATATTTAGTTTCCCTTTGTGATGACAGTTCAAACAGAATGTGGATCTAAAGGTAGGAAAAGAATTGATCACATTAACCAAAACTGATTTGAGCTGAGGGTCAGACTGATTATCATTATCAGCCATTCTGTTTGTGTTTGTTGTTTATTTTGCTGAAGTAACTGTTAAAAAAATAGGGGGAAAAAAGCAACTAAAATGAAGAAACAGCTGCTTCTCACATGATACCAGTGAGCTTTCGACTCAGAATGGACCCAAAAACATCTGCATAAATATAAACAAACAACATCTGCAAAAGCTGCTGGTGTTTCAAATAAACAATTCTGACAGCAAAGCAAGATGTGACAGAACATCAGGAGGGGGCATGGCCGTATCCTGTAAAGCATTTTCACAACCTCTTCACATGTAACCTGTCCAGACTGGTGAAAGTTTCTCTTACTCTCTTACATATTTGGTCAAACCCGTTAATTATTGAATACAGGTGTTTGAATTCAATCAGGCTCCTTATCCCCATTGAAGGGCAATCTTAATGCTTCAGCATGCCAAGACATCTTGAACAATGCTATTCTTCCAACTTTGTGGCAACAGTTTGGGGAAGGCCCTTTTCTATTCCAACATGACCGTGTTCCAGTACACAAAGCAAGCACTATAAAAGACATGGTTAGATGAAGAACTTGACTGGCCCTAACACAGAGCCCTGACCTCAACCTCACTGTGCACCTTTTAGATGAACTGGAACAAAGATTCGCGAGCCATTCAACATTCGTTCAACATCAGTTCCTGACCTCATAAATGCTCTATGAATGGGCACAAATAACCACAGAAACACTCCAAAATCTTGTGGACAGCCTTCCAAGAAGAGTGGAAGCTGTTACAACTGCAACTTCATATTGAAGTATATGTATTTGGATACAGTGTCATTACAGGTTTGGACAAATACTTTTTGTCCATATAGTGTAGTCTACCTTATAGTGACAAATAATATGTAGCCTGAATCGGGTTTTATAAACGATGGAATTAATCAAGCAGTGTTTAAACCTGCCCAAGTATGGAATCATTAACCAGCAAATGATTGCAATTATATGAATGAAGTCTAAAAGGAGCTTTCCTGTCTTCAGTGTACTTTGCATGTCAAGCATGTAAACGCAGTGATTATGGCTTCTTTTAACAGTTGGTAAGACAGATTGACACTTTACTTGGCATGGACTCTTGACACTTTTTTATTTCAGCGTTTAAAGAAAAGCTCGGCAGTTTTCAGGATAAAATTAAAGCTCAGGACTAAAATAAAATAAAATACCCCTGATTCATGTATTCAGCGACACAGATCGGGTATTTTTTTTTTTTTTTTTTTTTGGAGAACTTGTAACCTCAAAATGTGTAGGACAGTCAGTGATCAAGTCAAGGACTTAATAATCAGTTATAGATGCGCGAGGCAGAGCGCGCGCGCGCATCCCCTCAGGAGTTATGCCGAAGTGCGTTAGGGCGCGAACACGCGCGGAATCACGCGCAAAAGGTTTCGGCTTTCTACAACGACTTTATTGTGTATGGTTACTTGTCTTTACCTGCGAGTGCCTGATACCTCACATTTAGTGGATACTCATTCATAACTGCTTTAATAGTAATAATAAAAAGGATATGTAAGGATACTCACACTGCTCGGATGGATGAGCGGCAGAGGCAGCAGGGACAGAGGGATCATGACCACCAGAATCAGTTTCCTCGCCAGCCACAGCTTTCTGAACAGATCCATTCTTCTGTCTCCAGGCCCACCTGAATTTACTGTGTTTTGTTTTCTTTCCTTAAGTTTTTTTTCTTTCTCCCTTGAATGTCCACGAACGTCAAGTTTTTTTTTTCCCTCCTTGACTAAGTGCGCATAAGTAGTTATAACTTATAGGACGTGATTTCCCGAGCCGCTCAGTCTAGTACAAAAAGAACTTTCCCTTTATGCATGATTTAAAAAAAAATTTTTTTTTAAGAAAATTTGAGTTGCATGAACGTAAAAGTGCAAAAAGCTTGTTCTTTGGTGTATGTTTATCACAGCCAGTCTCTTCTAAGTGTTCTTATCTGTTTGCTCCCATTTTCGTTCTTTTTAACCTCCAGAAAACGCCAGAGCGTGTAGTTCTTATTAGGATCTTATATAAATCTGTGCCAAGGGGCAAACGTCTTAAACCATGGCAAGATCCCGCCTTGTAGTCTGATTGACCAATCAGAAACCAGTATCCAAATACTAATCAATCTGTCAGAGGCACTGGACAGGGTAGATGAAGAGGGAAGATTTTCTCTTAATAATGAACTTCGGTATTTTTTAATATATATTTTATGTTAAATAATAAATACAATTTATTTATTATAGAAAAAGCATGAGTAAGTTTTTGAGGAGGCTATAGATGTTTCCTTTGAAATGGATCTGCGACACCTCTATGCCCTGCAATTGGGGGCGGAGGCAAAATGGATGAAACCACGCCTACAAAGAGAGCGTTTCATCACAGTTTAAAGGTGATCCCACTTTTCACTAAGACTTTAGTCATTACACCACTAACTACAATAAAAAGATACAACAGAAAAAAATTATACACTGGTAAAACATGTATTTAGGACTTACGGGATGTCATGTTTCTGATTTAGGATATTGTCAAAGGTGTAATTAATTACATGATTTTATTTTACTTTTCAATCCTAGTTTATCATATTACCTTCCAACCTCAACAACATGAAGTCTCCTTCTTCTCCAGAAAACTAACAACAAATCCAAATAAAAGAAAAGCTTTGTCTGTAAATTGGTCAGAACTCACTCTTTCAATGATATCTTTGCGTTTCATACATTGGAGTACCTGAAACCAGTCTCAGAAAAAAAAAATCTGTCTGTCTGTCCAGCCAGATTTTGATAAAAAATAACAAAAATTTGGTAGTCCTTCTGTATTTGCCTGAAGTTAAACCAGCACCATGAGTGAAATGATAATGTTGAGTAAAAGCGATGTTATAAACAGTTATGTGCTGTAAAATAAGTTACTAATAAGCAACTTGCTCAATGAAAAAAAAAAAAAAACACCTGCACCAATATACTGGTCCTTCTCAAAAAATTAGCATATTCTGATAAAGTTCATTATTTTCTGTAATGTACTGATAAACATTAGACTTTCATATATTTTAGATTCATTACACACAACTGAAGTAGTTCAAGCCTTTTATTGTTTTAATATTGATGATTTTGGCATACAGCTCATGAAAACCCAAAATTCCTATCTCAAAAAATAAGCATATTTCATCCGACCAATAAAAGAAAAGTGTTTTTAATACAAAAAAAGTCAACCTTCAAATAATTATGTTCAGTTATGCACTCAATACATGGTCGGGAATCCTTTTGCAGAAATGACTGCTTCAGTGCGGTGTGGCGTGGAGGCAATCAGCCTGTGGCACTGCTGAGGTGTTATGGAGGCCCAGGATGCTTCGATAGCGGCCTTAAGCCAGAGTGTTGGGTCTTGCGTCTCTCAACTTTCTCTTCACAATATCCCACAGATTCTCTATGGGGTTCAAGTCAGGAGAGTTGGCAGGCCAATTGAGCACATTGTTACATTGTTCCCAGTGTTACTCCCATTGCCATTTATTGAAACAGTGAAGTTTTTTTGTTTTTTCATTTATTTTTTGTCTTGATTTTGTTAAGATCAATAAACCTAAATGCACAATGATAATCAAAGCATACATGGCTGTTTTTGTTATTAGACAGCTAAGGAACAAATGTGTAGTGCTTTAGGACCAGGGCATAAACATAATGCATTGTCACACATGTTTTTGAAAACTGAACGATTTATTACTGTAAAGTGTTAATGCTCACTGTCCTTTAAAGTACAGTAACTGTGTGTATTATGATCGACACATACTGCATGAAATGCTTCCTACAAGAGTCACTGGAAGTAACGCAGCTCCTATTGGTCCAGTAGTTAAGTGCTGATGCTTGTACTACTATTACTTTATTGTAATTTAAGAACAGTATGGTGAGCTTCTGCTTGTTCTCACCAAGAGTTGATCCAGGATTTGTATGTTCATTAAAAACCATGGGAAAATCATTGGAAAAAAATATTGAAAATATTTCCAAAATGATTTTTTGTGGGAAAAAAAAAAATATTCTAAAGCAGGGGTCTTCAACTCCAGTCCTGGAGGGCCAGTGTCCAACACAGTTTGGTGATTCTTCTTCTCAAACACAGCTGATTCAACTAATCTGTTAATTACTAGGTTCAGTGGGTGTGTTTGGGTGTTGGTGAATTACAAACTGTGCTGGACATTGGACCTCCAGGACTGGAGTTGAAGACCCCTGTTGTAAAGTTTTGGAAAATTCACAAAATCAAATGTTTAATAACATTTTTTGTCTGTAGTAAAGATGATCTTTTTGAGTGCTTTTGTGTGTAATGCGCTTTGTGTTCGAGTGAGAGTGCGAGTTTGTTTCAGAGATTGCCTCACTTCATTCCAACTTCACTAGCTACACAGCTAACTTTAATGGGCTGCAAAACTGATAATATATTCAGGTAGAGCTGTGGATATGGTTGACATGTTGCAGACTTTCTTTATCATGGATGTTTAAAGAAAAACATTAAAACAGCAAAACTCTTTTCGTACTGCGCTTAAAACAGCTGCTATTCCTGTAAGCAGGTTAATCTGCCACAAAGAGATTTTAGTGGCTTTTACATACTGTACTTACTGGTAACAAGTGTGAAAATGGCTTTTACATACTTTTACATGCTTTAACATACTTATTGGTAACAGCACAGACACTGGAGTTTTTATAATTATATAATAATAATAATAATAATAATAATAATAATAATAATTATTATTATTATTATTATTATAAATCATTTATTGGTTATTATCAGTTAACAGTGACCTACTGTACACCTACAGTATGTCAAGTAATGTATTAATTTATTCATCTTATCTTGTACATGGTCACGGTAAGCCAGGAGCCTATCCCAGGAGATAAGACGGGATACACCCTGGAGGGTGCCAATCCATCAAGGGCACACACACACACACACACACTCACACACACAAACACACACACACACACACACACACACTGTTGTACACTGTTGATGTACTGAAATATAATTACAAGCACTTCATACATTTCAAAGGCTTTTATCGACAATTACATGACATTTATGCAAAGAGTCAATATTTGCAGTGTTGGACCTTCTTTTTCAGGACCTCTGCAATTCGACTGAGCTGATCTCAATCAACTTCTGGGCCAAATCCTGACTGATACCAACCCATTCTTTCATAATCACTTCTTGGAGTTTGTAAGTATTAGTGGGTTTTTGTTTGTCCACCCGCCTCTTGAGGATTGACCACAAGTTCTCAATGGGATTAAGATCTGGGGAGTTTCCAGGCCATGGACCCAAAATTTCAATGTTTTGGTCCCCGAGCCACTTAGTTATCACTTTTGCCTTATGGCATGGTGCTCCATCGTGCTGGAAAGTGCATTGTTCTTCACCAAACTGTTGGATTGTTGTTGAGAGAGCCCACTTTCTTGGATGAGAAGCAACCCCACACATGAATGGTTTCAGGATGCTTTACGGTTGGCATGACACAGGACTGATGGTAGCGCTCACCTTTTCTTCTCCGGACAAGCCTTTTTCCAGATGCCCCAAACAATCGGAAAGAGGCTTCATCCGAGAATATGACTTTGCCCCAGTCCTCAGCAGTCCATTTGCCATACTTTTTGCAGAAGATCGATCTGTCCCTGATGTTTTTTTTTGGAGAGAAGTGGCTTCTTTGCTGCCCTTCTTGACGCCAGGCCATCTTCCAAAAGTCTTGGCCTCACTGTGCATGCAGATGCGCTCACACCTGCCTGTTGCCATTCCTGAGCAACTCTGGTTTCAGTTTCAGTGCAACTGAAACTCTGCACTGGTGGCACTCCGATCCCGCAGCTGAATCCTCTTTAGGAGACGATCCTGGCGCTTGCTGGACTTTCTTGGATGGATGCCCTGAAGCCTTCTTAACAGGAATTGAACCTCCTTTCTTGAAGTTTTTGATGATCCTATAAATTGTTGATTTCGTGGTCGATATGCGAGACTGGGGGTCGTTATACAGAAATCCAAACAAACAACAATCCAAGACATGAAGCAAAAGGCGTGATCCGTAAAACAAAGCGTGAGTCGAGATCCGAGTAGCAGGGCAGGTGAAATCGCTGAAGAATTGGGCATTAAGGCATTAAGGCACACAATAATCTGACAACTGGTGGTTGTTTGTGAGCAAGTTAAATAAAGCAGAGCAATGAATGAATGGAGCAACAGGTGTGCTCAAGTCGGTCAATAAGGCGGCAAAACTGAAACAGCGAATTGGAAAATGGAATGGAGTGGTGGGAGATCATGTCTTGGTTTGACAGGAGGGTGTGACCTGGTGTGCCGTTACAGTACCCCCTGCCCTACGAACGCCACCTGGTGTTCTTGAGGGAGCCTCAGGATGAAGTTGGTGGAAATCCGTTATCAGAGAGCGATACAGGATAAATCTTGCTGGAAGCCAGGTCCTCTCCTCGGGTCCTTAACCTTCCCAGTCCACAAGGTACTGTAGGCCGTACCCTTGGCAGGGAGACTTGATGGCTTCGCCTCCATTATTTAGCCGAGGCAGTGGGGGAGGGGGAGGGGGCGGTGCCAGAGAGCTTGGTACCAATCTGCGGATCTGGGAGACGTGGAATATGGGGTGAACTCTGTGCATGGACAGAGGGAGAGTGGACCTATGAATCTTGGCAAGAGTTTCCTGGATGTGGTCTTGAGTGGCAGATCGCAAGTGGAGAGCATGACCCTTTGACCAACACGATACTTTGGGGCTGCACATTGGTGCCAGTTGGCCTTACGTTGGAAAGTGCTCACGGTGCGTATAAGCTGAACACGGGCCCGTTGCCATGTGTTTCTACAGCGGTGGACAAAAACTTGAGCCAATGGGATGACAGTTTCTTCCTCCTGCGAGGGAAATAGCGGTGGCCTATACAACATTGGAATGGGGACATTCCAGTGGCAGAAGTGGGGAGTGAGTTATGTGCATACTCCACTCAGCAAAGGAAATGGGAAAGGTCATGCATCTCAGGGTCTTCTCAAGCTCCTGATTGGCGCGTTCGGTCTGGCCGTTGCTCTGAGGGTGAACACCAGATGAGAGGCTAGGTGTTGAGCCAATGAGGCTACAGAAAAACCTTCCAGAATTGGGCTGAGAATTGGGGACCCCTGTCGGAGACCCCTACAGGGAGACCATGGAGATGAACTACATGGTTGACCAAGAGCACCCCAGGAGGGACTTTACTAGGACCTGCCTGTAGTGATTGCAGGACTTGGTTTTCTACTTCCAGTCGAGTGGCAGCCCCGAGGGATTGGGGTGATAGGATGGTTTCTGTAGTAAGTGTGTCCCGAGGTGTGGTAAATTGACGAGACAGGGCATCGGGTTTAGTGTTCTTAGAGCCTGGACAGTAAGACAACGTGAAATTAAACCTGGAAAAGAACAGCGACCAGTGTGCCTGACGTGCATTCAGTCTGTTAGCCGACTTGAGATATTCAAGGTTTCTATGGTCTGTCCAGACAAGAAAGAGGTGTTCGGCTCCCTCCAGGCAGTGTCTCCACTCTTCTAAAGCGAGCTTAACTGCCAAGAGCTCACAATCACCAGTGTCGTAATTGTGTTCAGGGGGTATGAGCTGGTGAGAGAAGAACGAGCATGGGTGAAGTTTGTTAACTTGGGGAGATCTCTGGGAGAGGACTGCTCCAACGCCTGTTTCGGAAGCGTCCACCTCAACGATGAACTGAAGTGAAGAGACAGGGAAGACCAGAATTGGTGCTGTGGTGAATAAGCGTTTAAGATGGATGAATGCTTCCTGCACTCAAGGGTTCCACAGAAAGGGGATTTTGGTAGAGGTGAGAGTGGTGAGAGCCATAGCCACTGAACTGTAATTTCCGATGAAACTTCAATATAAATTGGCAAAGCCCAGGAAGCGTTGGAGATCATGTCTGGACTATGGGATAGGCCATTCGATGACTGCCTTGATCTTGGCTGGGTCCATCTAGATTCCCGAGAGGGAGATGAGGTAGCCCAGAAAAGAGGTGGATTGTTGGTGGAACTGACATTTCTCCTCTTTGACATAGAGCTTATTCTCCATTAAACATTGCAAGACTTGCCGTACGTGGATTTTGTGTTCCTTCAGTGAGCGATCAAGATAGGCGAAAACAAAGGTGTTGAGAAAATCATGGAGAACCTCATTTATGAAACCCTGAATCACAGCTGTGGCATTGGTTAGGCCGAATGGAACCACCACATATTCGTAGTGACCAATGGAGGTGTTAAAGGCCTTTTTCCATTCATCACCTTCTCTTGTCCTGACTAGGTGGTAAGCATTTCAGAGGTCGAGTTTCGTGAAAACATTACCATCCTGGAGTAATTCGAAAGCTTTTGATATCAATGGAAGTGGGTAGCGGTTCTTGATTGTGATGTCATTTAGCCCCCTATAATTTATGGGTGAAGAGATTTGTCCTTCTTCTCCACAAAGAAAAATCCGGCACCAGCTGGGGAGGAGGAGGGGCGATTGATCCCTGCCGCTAAGGACTCAGAGATATACTGTTCCATGGCCTCTCTTTCAGGGCGTGACAATGAGTAGAGACGACCTCATGGGGAGGTGGTACCGGGAAGGAGGTCGATGGAGCAATCATACTGGCGATGGGGGGGAGAGAGACGGCACGTGATTTGCTGAACACCTGCTTGAGGTCGTGGTATTCAACAGGGTCCTGAGAAAGACAAGGGATCTTCTGAGGAGGTGGGTTTGCTCCTGAGGGAGGCAGACTGGAGACAGGAGGACAAACAGACGGGCTCCATTCGAGGTTACTGTTCCTAGCCCAGTTGATGTGGGGATTGTGCTTCTTGAGCCATGGGAGACCCAAAACTACTGGTGCATGGGGACTTTGGATGATCATGAGGGAGATGGTTTCAGAATGATTACTAAAGAGCTGTAAGGTGAGTGGAGCACATCGATGAGTGATTGGTGGAAGTTTGCTGCCATCTAGTGCCTGAACGTGAAATGGCTGGCTGTGTGGGATGGTATCTTGAGGCGGCTGATGGTGGATGCTGGTATTAAGTTTTGGTCGGCTCCTGAGTCTATGAGGGCTTTCATGACATGGGACTGATTGTTGTAGTTCAAGGTTATCGAGAACAGTGGTCGCACATCTGAAAGATGGTTGAGCATGGGGCCCCCTTGAACTCCCAGAATTACCTGGGGGCCCAGGCTTTTAACAGGCAAGATTGCACTAAGTGGCCTGCTTGGCCACAGTAGAAACAGGAACCTTCATCACGACGACATTGGCGTTCCTTTAGTGAAAGGTGTGTTTGGCCAATTTGCATGGGTTCAGTTGGGGTTTCAGTCCTGGTGAAGTCTGGGATGGTGACTTGAGTAAAAGCCAGGGTATGGGGCAGCTGGTGGGCTTTGACGAGGTGATTGCACTTACGGGCATCAATGCGGGTAGTGAGATTCATGAGCTCTTAAAGAGTGGAAGTGAGGTCTCGAGCAGCCAGTCCATGAAGAAAAGTGTCGTAAAGTAATTGCCAGACTCCTGAAATCAATGGCATAGTCTTGAACTGAACGAGTCATAAGTTGAGAAGTTGACCCGCCACCTGTCATCCAGAAAAAGAAGGATCAAACACTCGCTTTATTTCGTTGGTGAATGCCTTGAAGGGGGCGCAGCAGTCGACTTGGGCATCCCATAGGGATGTTCCCAATTCCCTTGCTCTGCCGGAAAGTAGAGTAATGACGTAAGCTACCTTTGAACATTCTGTGGGGAAGGATGAGGCTTGAAGCTCAAGCGCAAGCGAGCCCTGAGACAGGAAGGAACGGCAGGTGAGTGGGCCGCCATCATGTGTGGGTGGTGCAGGGAGGTGTGGTTCATGGTGGGTAATTGTTGCTGGTGGTGGCTGAGGAGCAGGAGATGCAATAAGGTGTAGCTGCTGAATCTGATCGGCAAGGGAGGTCAGCGTCTGTGTGACGGTGTGAAGCGTGGTCATGATTTGCTGAATATCCTGCTGATGAGATCCTAGAAGGGCGCCTTGGCTCTGCAATGCTGCCCCCAGCCGGGCAATCTCTGCTGGATCCATTATTGGCAGAATGTGAATGTATATGAATCAAAATGGTCAGATAGTCCCTGATGAGCAAGCCGAGGGTGACAGTGGCAAGGAAATCTCCCTGAGATGGCAGTAGTAAGAAACCTTGAGAGGAACCAGACTCAACAGGGAACCCATCCTCATTTGGGTAAAACAGAAAGCAGGAATTGATCTGCATTCATACATAGGTGGTAGGCAGTTCAGTATAACAATTGTTAACAGATGATAATTGATGTTAAGATGGAGTCCAGGTAGTTATTGGAGGCTCAGGTAGACTTGTAGGAAATTCCAGTTCTAAACTAAAGAGCGACTAGAGTCAAGTCCTCAGAGAAAAAGCTGTCAAAATCAGTTGAGGCCAGAACCGTCTTCATAGTAGAGTGAAATCATCCCCAGACACTGGACGCATCCCAAAGAGACACACGGGGCATCCATATGATGAGATCTCCAACCAGAAGCGGGCCCCAGGATGAGTCAGACAGGTCTAGAGGGCAGAGGGTGTCTGGATCAATGGCAGCTCAGGAACGACAGAGAGAGGGAAAGAGGGAGGGGGGGAGAGCAGAGAGAGTCGGGGGGAGAGCAGAACATTATCTGTCTTGGTTCTGTGGACTCTGGAGGTTCTGTGAATGATTGTACAGGTAAGTTCCATCCTGTTAAAAAAACTTGCTGCTAGATGACTATAGAGGAATCAGTAATAATCTACCTTAAAGTCTCAATACTGAATGAGTTAGCATTTGTATTGTTTTGAGAATATTGCACCGTGATTTTAGGATCATAAGAATCCCTTCCTTATGCTGGTGATTCTAGATTTGAGAAGGAACTAGGGCAGATGTTGGATAAATTGTGTAGCAAGAAAAAATTGAAGCTCTGCAAACATCTTGAGATTAAGAACAAAGATAAATGAACTAAAGCATAATCTTTTTCTGCTTTGGGAAAGCATGAAAAAATACCTTGAAGTATTTAGACAGTGGCATGCTCTTGAATGCAATCATTCGCTGCAGATCGAATGTGAGAAGTGTGAGAGTGACGAAAAGATCAATAAACCGGTGCAGGAATGCAATAATCATAAGCTTGCCACTCTCTCCGCTCAGAAAATGCCAGAGCAGTCTCAGTATTCCATTAACTCTCTTGAAGTTTAGGAAAAACAAGCAGAAAAACTATCCCTGTCTCAATCAAAGAGATTGTATTTATCTCTTTCCTAATTGTGACTGTCAGATACTATCAAGAGAGCAGTCAGAGTTTAAGGATTCAGACCCTGATTTAGATCTGGCAATTATTAGTGTGGTGCTGATGGCTCTTGGTTCCCCTCTAAAAAGACTTACAAGTAACAATGACATGTAAGTCGCTGAGCTCTTCACAGGCAGACAGTATAGCAAAAGATTTTAAAAATACCAGAGAAATGGACATGGAGCTGTGCTTGACACAAATGATTTTGACATTTGATTTCCACCCTCTGGATGTGATTGACATAGGTTCCTAGATTTTTCTACCCTCAGAAGTCGAAAGCTCATTATCAGTCTCATGAAGATAAGCAGAAACCTACTTTGGCAAAAGCTGTCTATAAGTTTTCTGATGACCTTCTTGTGATTATTCATGAGTTTATAGACTGTAAGGAATGCTGGCATAAGGTGATGGATTGTCTGCAGACAAAGGAATAGTCAGCGGGAGAACAGGTTGTATATTGTAATGACTATCAATGATGTGGAGTACTTTTCACTTGTGCAAAAGCTTAAATAATTCCATTAGACATGGCTAGGATGCTTGGGTTTGTTTAACCAAGTCTAACCTTATCATTGCTAGGGTCACCCTAGCAAGATTGTCATAGTTACATCACAGAGCCTTTGTCCTTAGGTCACTTGATGCCTCTCTAATATTGGCAAGGGTTAACTCTCCCCTTATCTCGGGCGTTGATGTTACTTCATGTTTACACATGCAATTGGATTTTGAATCAGCTGAACCAAAACTTCCTGTTTTTGCAACTCACGTGAAATCCCATAATTGCTAATCAATCTATCTGGGTAAAGATAGGAGCACTTGTGTATTGTTGGACATTGAACCAGTGCCTGTCACTGGGAAACCCACTCTTATGACTAAATATTATCCCTTTTAACAGGGAGCAATTGAAGGGACTGCCTGTAATAGCTTACTTGATGAACTGAATAATTTATAGGTGGTTAAAACATACAGCTCTTCCTATTCTTGTCTGTGGCCTGTCAGGAAAGGTGGGCCACAGAGTGATACAGCAGGAGATGCACCTATGTCTCTCAGGCGTTTGACAGTTGATTTTATGTCGCCAATACATGCATTGATCACATCTCACCTCATGTACAGTAGCTGACCTTAGCAATGTTTTAAACGGTATACCTAATTCACTTATGGTGTTCTCAGTCATTTACATGGTTAATGGTTTTCTGTCTGTTTCTTTACATCCAGACAGCCAGTCGTCTTTAGTGGTGTTATCTCTTAAATATGGTCAGTTGGTAGCTCTGAGAGAAGAGCCTTGATAGGATCCAATAACTTTCATATAGCATTTATCTACTTCTCTCAGTGAATGGGACTCAAGTTAGCAAGGGCAAGATATTCAGCTTTTACAATGGTAATTAATGTCTCAAATGGTTGTCTGTCTATTTTAAAATGGAAAAAAAACAAGGTTCACAGGATTTTAAATACACAGACAGAAATATCTCTGTGTTTACTGCCTAGTAATGCTATTTTATGTGTGTAAATGTGTGTTTTGCAGGAACATCTTGAGGTTGGAAGAGCTTATATGTGACAACCACGATTCTACTATAGAGTACATCAGGTTCCAAACATTATTCACACCTTGCATTACAATTCAAGTCAAGTCAAGTCAAATCAATTTATTTATATAGCGCTTTTAACAATTGACATTGTCACAAAGCAGCTTTACACAATCAAAGGAAGTAAGTTTGTATGCAATGTGTATGAATCAAAATGATAAGATTGTCCCTGATGAGTAAGCCGAGGGCGACGGTGGCAAGGAAAAACTCCCTGGGATGGTAATAGGAAGAAACCTTGAGAGGAACCAGACTCAACAGGGAACCCATCCTCATCTGGGTGATAACGGATAGCAGGGATTGATCAACTTAATAATGTGTACTGGAAGTTCAGTATAACAGGAGATGTGTTAAAATTAAAATTAAAAGGAGTCCAGTTTGTTCCTGGAGGCTCAGGTAGACTGTAGGAAATTCCAGTCCTGAGCTATCGAACAACTGAAGTCACAGGTCCCCAGAGAACAGCTGTCAGCATCAATCGAGGACAGGACAGTCTTCGTGGAAACCATGCCCAGCCACCACATGAATCCAGGCAGACAACACGGGGCATCCATGCGACGAGATCTCCAACCAGAAGCAGGACTCTAGGACGGGTTAGACGGGTCCAGAGGGCAGAGGGGTCTGGATCACTGGCAACTCAGGAGCGACATGTATAGCTCGACAGAGAGACAGGGAGAGGGAAAGTAGAGAGGGAGAGAGAGAGAGAGAGAGAGAGAGAGGAGAGAACAGAAAATAAGGAGAAATGGCAGTTAGAAATATTTATTCTGATTCAGGGATGGGGTGAGAAATTCAGAAAATATACAAGATAACATCTGTGACACTTATACTCAGATTTACTCTCCTGATAACAAGTTGTTTGATGAGTGTGTCAGGTACTGATGTTGATAAGAGAAACACCTTTCATACTTTGTTTACATTAACCCAGAACACAGTATTCCTCATTGAGTGAATGTTTCTGTTGGTACAGTATCATGTGGTCAGATCATTTTAGTTTGTGACAGTGCTTTACTGCATATAATTGTGGTATCATTTAACATAACTACTTTTCGCAATGTCACTCAATCAGTCATAACTTACTTTTGTTTTCCAGGGAAGGAAATCTGTGATCAGACTTTTCTTCTCTGTCATAGGGTAACTGATGTCATTACTTTGGCTACATTCCATAATGAGCTCAAAATTGTGTGAGGAACTTTTCCTTCATAGGTGCAGTTAAGCTCACCAAATCCCATCACACTTTTCAAGTTCAAACTGAATTTACAGCGCATTTTGTAATGAATTGTCTTTTGAACCTGTTCTGTGAAATAATTTGCATTCAGTTTCAGATTCAAAGTGACACAATCCAAAGCGATTTCCTTTCCGTCTGTCAATGAGAAGCACTATGCTGCTAGATTATCTAAACTGTCATTTGTCCTCATCCTCCTGGATCTCTCAGTTGCATTTGACATGGTTAACCACAAGAATCTCTTGTCTATTCTTTCAAACCTTGGAATCTGTGGCATGGCATGGCAATGGTTTGCTTCCTACCTAGAAAATCGGTTGTATGAGGTGACATGGTGGGATCCACATCTGTTCCATGCAGACTTTACACTAGTGTCCTGCAAAGTTCAGTACTTGGTCCTCTTCTGTTCTTCCGCTATACCCTATCTCTGGATGAGGTGATATCCTCACACGGCTTTTCTTAGCATTGAAATGTAGATGACACACAACTCATTCTTTCCTTTCCTTCCTCAGACATCTTCCATCTCATCCTGGATGACAGCTGAAACTTAATCTCAGTAAAATTTAACTGCTGTTCATCCGTTGTAATTCATCCCCCTGTCAAGACCTTGCGATCTCCCTGGACAACAATCAGATCAGTCCTTCCGTCTTGGGGTAACTCTGGACAATCTACTGTCATTTTCCCCACACAATGCTAACCCTACTGTACCTGCTTTTGTCAATTTCTTCTTTACAACATCAGAAGAATTTGCCAGTTTCCTTTTACACAGGATACTTAGGTGCTTGTTCAGTCTCTTATTATTTCAAGACTGGACTACTGCAACTTACTCCTGGCAGGTCTGCATCTGTCCACTAATTTTCCTTTGCAACTGATCCAGACTGCAGCTGCACGTCTTGTTTTTAACCTAGATAAATCTCTTTTTCTGTGTTTTCAGACACCGCAAACCCTGACTCGCCCATCACAAGACAAAAGCTGCCTGCCACATGCCCTTGTCTGCACTCCACCACCTTTGCCTTAAATGCACTACCTGTTTCACCTCACCTGCACCACCTCATCTGCTCAGCTCTCCACTCCATGACTCGGAGGACTACCTTCACGAGCTATGCCCTGTGGAACTGCAGCAACCTCTGTACCCACTGCAATGCCCCAGAGTGTAAATCTGACTACAGTGCATGCTTAAAAGCTGTTTTCTGAATGAAGAACTCTTTGTGTTTCTTGGAACTTTACATAACTCCTCCCAGAAACCAGCATTCCAAAGCAGGTGCTTTTGGCGCAACTCTCACAGGGTCTGCAGGCAATGGCAGCCAAGGTTTTACATCTTCAACATTGCACAGCATGTAGATGCACAGCACCTGATAACTAAACTCCTGCAGCATGACAATATAGAGTTCCTATGCACTTTTAAAAAGACTGCAGAGCAGGAAGAATGCCCTCAATGTGAATGGAGTGGCCTATTTCTCTGTCTCCGATGAGGACGAAAGTTATAATCTGTTTAAAGCTGAAATTCTAGCACGGCCTCTCCACCACACAAGCCATGTTAGAATTCCACAAGTGGATGTACAAGCCACACTGTGCCTAGTCAACTGGACTGACTGAATCAGATTCCAGCCAGAGCATCTCACTTCATTTGAGGTGGTGGAGAGACAGTGGCAATGGACTGTGTGCTTTGCTCCCCTCCTAAGTACGAACAAAAGCATGCATATGGGCAGCTGGCACAACCACAATGAAGAGCTGAGTGAGCTTGTGGAACAGTACAATGGTGAGTTCATTGCTGTTGTTGGAGGATGTTTTAAGAGGATACTTTGTATTGATTGAATGCTTGATATTTACATTTTGCAAATTCAAGCACAAGAAGCTAATTTGTTTGTAACCTGTGCCTGCTGAAGTACCTAGTACTCATAAATGCGAAAATAAAAATTAAAGTACAGTAAGAGAATGTCTACACATATATGGTGACAAGAACTCAGGAATGGGACTAAACAACGGTGTGTCCATAGTTGGCAGTCACACTAACCAGAAATAAAGACTTCAGTTTACCAGGGAACAAAGATTAGAATCTAGGGTCATGTGGTCTGATGAGTCTAGATTCACCTCATTCCAGACCAATGGGCATTTCAGTGTGAGCAGGGAAGTGCATTAATTGTATTCCTTACTAAATGTAACAGTAGGCAGCACATACAGTATGACAGGCAAAATCATGGGTTGACGAAACATTGGAGCAGCATGAGGAACAGCATCGAGCTGACACTCACACTCCATTTACAGGTAATAGTTGCACACAAGCATCAGGATCTGCAAGTAAGCTTTAGTTGATTTATAAATAAATGTTCTCAATTTTGAATGTGTTTTGGGAGTTTTTATTTATTTATTTATTTATTTATAGTAGTCCATATTTTCATATTAGTTAATGCCAAGTTAGTTAAGTCTACAAGTCCTCAAATACAGTTTAACTACAAAAACTTATACATAAACAGAAATCTTAAGTTAACTTTAGTTAGTATAGTTAGGAGTATAAAACTGCTATACCTCAAATTACGCTTTTGTAAGATAAAAATTAAGCTGGTAATATATAACTACAAAGGTACTGTACATATGATTTCACTTATTGTATAGTTCACAATATTATTACAATATAATTTTTTTTTATTTAAACATGAATTAATTGTGTACTCAAAGTTTACATAGACTTACACCTAAAGGACACTTTAAAATATATTTTATGAACTGAAACGTGAGCGAATTTATATTTAACTTTAATCTTCTTTACATGTTAGTTATTGATGTTTTGACCACAGCCTTTAACAATCACATACTGTACTCTCCCTGGAAAATACTCCACTGCATTCAGTATTATCATGGAACATTGGTGCACTGATGGCTCAGTGGTAGGTGTTTCTTCGGCCATGCGGATGGCCCGAGTTTGATTGAGTCAGGCCAGGGTATAGTGCAAGATCAGGCTCTAAGAGTGTCTATTACCAGTTAGAACCTTCCCAGAGTGTGCTCTTCAGCTTGAAGTGGGTAAAATGCCGGTAGGTAAAAAAAGTGGGTAAAAAATTGTGGCTGTCGCAGAAGTCCACAGTAGTTATAGGCTATAAACCGTCAAACTAATTTTGACAGCTTAAGGTCAAAAAATCCATATATGAAAGGGTCATTAAGAGTAGTTGTCTCTTAATTGTTTATGCAGGTTTAGGTTAAAAGTTTATCAAGTATGATATTCTATCTGTTGGTCTAATGTGACACACACACTGCAATAAACATACTTAAATTAATTTGTTTATCCCCCATTAGGCACACACACACACACACACACACACACACACACACACACACACACACACACACACACAATAAACTCTTTCTAAACATTACATTTTCAAATTTTCTTTACATGTACAATGCAATATTATTTAATGTAAGGATTAACTACACTAGTGAATTAGTGAATGCAGGGGAATTAAAATAGTCACAGATCACTGAATGTGGTAATAAACTAATTCCTGTACATTAATAACATATGAAACAATCCCTTATTCAACATTGTTCCTGTGGCTTAAATATTACACAGTCAATGCAAATTGAAAGACAACAAAATATAATTTTAATAAAATAAAATTCAATTTTATTTTTTTCTAACACTTTTAACTATTGACATTGTCGCAAAGCAGGTTTAAACAATCAAAATAATTTTGCTTGTATTAAATGTGAATGTGTATGTCTCAAAATGATAAGATTGTCCCTGATGAGCAAGCCGAGGACGACGACGACTGTGGCAAGTAAAATAAAACTCCCTAAGATGGCAGTAGGGCAAAACCTTGAGAGGAACCAGACTCAACAGGGAACCCATCCTTGTTTGGGTGATAACAAATAGCAGGGATTGATCTGCAGTCATACTGTGTGAAACTGGAAATTCAGTATAACAGGAGATAAAATTGAGCGCAGTTCGTTATTGGAAGCTCAGGCAGATTGTAGAAAACTGCACTCACAAGTCCTCAGATAACAGCTTTCTGGATCATCTTTGTGTAAAAGTGGAACCGTCCCCAGTCATCACACGCATCCCAGGCAGATCTCACGGGGCATCCTTGCAACGAGATCTCCAACCAGAAGCAGGACACCAGGATGAGTCAGACAACTCCAGAGGGCAAAGGGGGTTTGGATCACCGGCAGCTCAGGAGCGACATGTAAAGCTCGAGGAAAGACAAGGAGAGGGAAAGAGAGGGAGAGGAGAGAGCAGAAGACTAGGAGAGATGGCAGTTAGGTATGGTCACAGTTAAACAATGTATAATGTGAATGTATAGTTAGTGCAGAGTGCAAGCAGGGACTCCGGCAGGACTAACTATGAAAGCATAACTAAAAGGGAGAGCCAGAAGGAAACACAAACATGAGGGGGAACTGAGATGTAAAGCAACCAATCACCTCACCGTTATAACAGATCCCTAACTGTTCAAGCTTTTATAATTCTGAATTTTGTGAGGGGCCAAAAAAAAACTAACCATAAATATGAATCAAACAGCACAAAACATAATTGCTTCAAAATTGCATCATATTTATATATAGAATTAACAATCAGCCCCCAAAAAATGAGTTTAACAAACTGAGAGAACAGGCAAATAGCAAATCTTTGAAAGAAAATGATGAACCCAATTCAGACCAGTATGCATGAATATGGTTTGCAAGAAACCTTGAAATAGTCCATTGATGAGTGAAAATGATTCTTGAGAAGAAGAGATCCAAAAGGTCTATCCAAGATCCGCACCAAAGATTGTTCTTATTCCTTGTGCAATTAATCCATTAGGACTCACAAGCAATGTCAGCAATATAGCAATCCATTTGATTCTCTTGTAGAACCCAGAAAACAGTTAATAATGTACACCAAGGAGTCCCTTTATTAGATTGAGCAGGAAACAAAACGTTTCTCAATCAGGACAACTTCAATATGGCGATGCAGCAGGAAAGCCACGCTTTTCTCTGGCCAAAACAGATCTCTCTTGTTCTACTACATGTCCTACTTCTTAACCCAATGCACGAGCACTCTAGGGCCCCCGTGTGGTGAGTAAAGCAGAACATGTTAACAGGCCCATGTCTGTTACATGCCCACCCCTTCAGAGGAAGACTTGTTATATCCATAACAAGGCTTTAAATTTTGTACATGACATGTCTCAAAATTTTCAGGTTCGTCAAGGAATGAGACATTTAGTAACTTTAGCCGGACCCTTCCACTTTTCAGATAACTTAGCCATAAATCCTTCACTAGCTCGGGACAGAGGATGAGTTCGGACCCAGACGACTTCTCCCACCTGAAATTGGGTCTGCTTGCGGCGTTGATCATAGTAGAATTTTTGCTTAACTTGTGCTCGTTCCACATTTTTCTTGACAAGTTGGATGAGATTTTGCTGCCGGTCAAAAATTGTATAAGCAGGACTACTGGGATGAGGTGGTCGTTGTAAGGCTCTCTCTAATGGTCCCTTCAGCTTCCGTCCAAGAGCCACTTCTGCTGGTGTGTATCCTGTGCTTTCTTTTACTGTGGTGTTAATTGCAAACCTGAATTCTGGCAACCATCAATCCTAGTGGCGATGTTGATCCCCTACGTAAGAAGCAATCATTGTCTTGAGTGTGCGGTTGATACGTTCAGTTAAATTTGTTTGGGGATGGTAGGCTGTAGTCAGTTTCTGAATCACTCCCCATTGCTTACAAGTTAAGTTAAGTAGCTGAGAAGTGAATTGCGCCCCACGATCCGACACTAAATAAGCAGACGTACCCCACCGAGTAAAAATTTCCTCTACTAGGATCCTTGCAATTTGTGGAGCTTTTGCTGTTCTCAAAGGAAACAACTCTACCCATTTAGAACAGTAGTCAACAACAACCAATAGATGTTCATTTTGTCTGACACTTCTTGGGAAACGGCCCATCAAATCAACTCCGAGGATGTAACCAGGTTCGACCACTGGCGTGGACTGTAAATATCCAGATAGTTTTGTGCAAGAAGGCTTGTACTTTTGACATATTTGGCATTCCTTGCAGTACTTCCACACATCTGCTCTTAAAGTAGGCCAATAGGCTATTTCAAGAAGTCTGAGAAGTGTCTTTAGCCTTCCTAAATGCCCGCTTAATGGGTTGTTGTGGGCATACTGTAAGAACTCTTCACGATGTCTCTTGGGAATAACTAACTGGAGTTTCTGCCCTGTTTGACCATCGGGAACACTGCGAAACAGAATTCCATTCTCCATAGAGTAATGTACCCGTGAAGGGACATGATCCATCTGTACATTAGCCTTTCCAATTAGCTCCTGGATTTCAATGTCTTTTTGTTGAGCAGAGGGATTTTGTACAAGATCTACTGGACTCTGAACTGAGAACACTTTGGGCTTGGTGGCTTCTACAGCCGAGAGCATATCATATGAGGCAATATTTTCTTGGGTTCTAGATAATACATCTGGAACAACATTGCACTGGCCTTTTCGATATTTGACTGTGAACTGAAAACCTTGTAGCCGTATAGTTCAATGTGTAAGACGGGAGGAGGGTTTAGGATGTTGGAATACCCATGTCAAAGCTGCATGGTCAGTCACCACTTCAAAAGGCCGACCCTCAAGGTAAGGTCTCCACTTCTCTACCGCCCATACAACAGCTAAGCACTCCTTCTCTGAAACTGAATACACTCTCTCTGCAACTCCCAGTAGTCTGGAAGCATAGGCTATCACATGTTCTTCTCCTTCAGACTCTTGTGTCAGTACAGCTCCCAAACCGATCTCACTTGCATCAGTTTGCACTCTAAAGGGTTTACTAAAGTCTGGTGGGACCAATACTGGTGCCTGTGTTAAGTCTTGCTTTAGGGTTTCAAAAGATCGTTGACATTGCTCAGTCCAAATCCAAGTGGCTTTCTTTTGCTTGAGGGCATGTAATGGTGCCGCTTTGTCTGAAAAGTGGGGAATAAAACGATGGTACCAGCCTGCCATTCCTAGAAAGCATTGAATGTCCTTAAGAGAATGTGGAACTGGGAATTTATTTACTGCTGCTACCTTGGCTGGATCAGTTTTTATCCCATCAGCAGAAACAACATGGCCAAGAAAGGTAAGGGTTGGTTGGATGAAGTTACATTTCTTTAAATTTAATGTGAGGCCGACATCATAAAGGCATTTGAAAACTTGATACTGAGATTGAGATGTTGCAGATGTTCTAGTTCACTCTGTGAATACACAACGACATCATCTATGTACACAAGACAACATCTTCCTTTTAATGTTCTAAGAACATGTTCCATCAATCTCTGGAATGATGCAGAGGCATTTTTCAAGCCAAAAGGTAGACGTACGAATTCAAATAAACCTGCTGAGGTAACAAATGCAGTTTTCTTAATGCTGTCTGTCTCCATCTCTATCTGCCAATAGCCGCTTT
This sequence comes from Clarias macrocephalus, assembly GCA_011419295.1. Taxonomy (NCBI): domain Eukaryota; kingdom Metazoa; phylum Chordata; class Actinopteri; order Siluriformes; family Clariidae; genus Clarias; species Clarias macrocephalus. Next base: position 14,276 of record JAAGKR010006979.1, on the reverse strand, counting down.
TGAGATCAAGTGTGCTGAACACAGTGGCCCCATGTAGTGAGTCCAAAATATCAGATATCTGTGGCATGGGATAGGCATCAAGATGTGTCTTCGTGTTCAAACCCCGGTAATCAACACAAAGTCTTGATCCGCCATCTTTCTTCGGGACTACCACGACAGGTGAAGCCCAAGGGGACATGGAAGGACGAATGATTTTTCTCGCTAACAACTCTTCAATTTCTGCATCAATGTAACTTTGTTTGTCTTTGGAAACTTTGTAAGCCCTTTTTCTGACTGGTATTTCGTCGGTAGTAATGATGCAATGCTTTACCAGATTTGTATGACCACTTTCATGTGTACAAACCGTTGGCCACTCAAGCATCAGATTTTCTAGCTCCTCCTTAGTCTGATGTTGTGTATCGGCTTTTTGGACAAGTTTGTGTATGGTTTCCAAAGTTGCATCAGTTATTGGAAGTGGGGGCAAAGCAAGATAGAAATGTACTGTTGGACAGCTATCATTGGTAAGGAAAGGAAAGGTTAGCTTTTCAGCAGTATCTTCTGTTGAAGGCAAAGAATACAGAGCTTTTTGAAAGTCCAATACCATCCCAGTGGTCAGCAGAAAGTCCATGCCCAATATGATTGGTACTGTTAAATCTGCATCTTTCAGAATGAACAAAGTTAGATCCACTTGTCGTCCTTGAATCCAACACTTCCAATTCACCTTCCCAATAGCGGTTTGACGCTGTCCATTAGCCAACAAAAACGACTGACCTTTGCTCAGTTGGTAGGGTTCCTTTTTACACAATTGTCTCCAGCAGGATTCTTGTAGAAGTGATAGTGTGCTGCCTGTATCCACCATGGCTATGAAATACCTGTCACGAAGCACAATGGGAATGGCAACTGTTTTGATGTCCGGAGGAATTGGACTCTGCACAGTTTGTACTACTCTGGTGCTTGCGATAGGAGGCTTGCGTTGAGCTTCTCGAGAAGGTTGTATCTTTCTTTTCTGTTCCTCAACATTAATTTGACTCCAGTACCGTTTTGACTCGTCAAAATCACGCTCTATTTGAGTGCCAATCCTCACCAACTCCCCAACATCTTTCACAGTACCCCTCAATAAGCTGGCTAAACGTGGGTTACAATTCCGCAATATTGCATGTACAATTTCCCTTTCAGTCATTTCTCTCTTCCATCTCATACATAATGCTCTGTACTGAAAGGCAAAATCACGGATGCTTTCCTTTGCTCCTTGTTTTCTCTCCAATAACTTTCTGGCAACCACATCTTCATAATCTTCACTCAAAAATGAGCGCAAGAAGATGCTTTTGAACTGTCTCCAACTATTGATATTCCTCTTCTCTGCCCGCCACCAATCTTTAGCAGTTCCCTTTAGTACGGCAGTTAATGAAGCAAGTATCTCACTGTCAGAGAGAGGACGCACAGCGAAATACTCTTCACAACGCTCAATGAATACCACAGGATCTTCCTCTTCACTGTTACTAAAGCTGGGGAAGTCGACCTTGACAGGTGGGTTATATTGTATTGAGGACAAAGGCTCGGGAGCTGATATGTGACTAGGCTGGACGGTGTATGTTTGTTCTCTGGAGTTTGTAACGGAAGAGGGTAACGATGTACTCGGACGTAGTTGATTGGGAGTAGAAATTACTGGACCACGGGACTTGATTTTTTGTTCAATTTGAATATCCCTTCTTTTTAGGCAGTCTACCGCAAAGCTTCCAGCTTTTTCTTCACTCTACCACATTCACGCTCTATGAAATACCTCAATTTCTCTTCCACAGATCTACACTTGTTTTCCAGTTCAGCATAGGAAACACTTTCACTCACCTTCTGAATACAGTCTTCACACCGTTCTTCAAGGGTTGTTACTCTTTGTGAAAGACTGTCTATTACAGTTGTCAGAGAGTTGATTGTGTCCAGACATAACTCTTGTTCTGTTTCAGGGGGTGGAGGTGGTGGTAAAGGATAACCATCCGGATTCTCGTCAATGTGCCCTTCATTCTCTTCCTCCGAGTCAATGTATAACTCACTGAAAGTATTAATCAGCTCTTTGAGTGGTTCTCGGTGGCTGGTGAAAGGTTCAGCGGAGAAATCCAAATCAGGGCCAATCTCATCCTCTTCCTGAGCATTATGGCTTGCCATATTCTATGAAGACTCAAACACAGTTCAATAAAGTTGTAAATAAAGTTAGTTTTCTACAGTCCCTGTTCAGGTGCCACTATATAACAGATCCCTAATTGTTCAAGCTGTTAAAATTCTGAATTTTGGGAGGGGCCAAAAAAAACTAACCATAAATATGAATCAAACAGTGCAAAACATAATTGCTTCAAAATTGCATCATATTTATATATAGAATTAACAATCAGCCCAAAAAAAAAGAAAAAAGAAAAAAGAAAATGAGTTTAACAAACTGAGAGAACAGGCAAATAGCAAATCTTTGAAAGAAAATGATAAACCCAATTCAGACCAGTATGCATGAATATGGTTTGCAAGAAACCTTGAAATAGTCCACTGATGAGTGAAAATGATTCTTGAGAAGAAGAGATCCAAAAGGTCTATCCAAGATCCGCACCAAAGTTTGTTCTTATTCCAATTAATCCATTAGGACTCACAAGCAATGTCAGCAATATAGCAGTCCATTTGCTTCTCTTGTAGAACCCAGAAAACAGTTAATAATGTACACCAAGGAGTCCTTTTTCTATAAGTACAAAGGATAATCTAAAGTCAACAAAACATAGCCTTAAAGTAAACACAAACACAGTTGTAATGAATATCATAGATACGGACAGAGAAAGAAACCTAAAATTGCTTTGAGAAAATAATTCAAAAGAATCTTACTTAGATTGAGCAGGAAACAAAATGTTTCTCAATCAGGACAACTTCAATATGGCGATGCAGCAGGAAAGCCATGCATTTCTCTAGCCAAACAGATCTCTCTTGTTCTAATACATGTCCTACTTCTTAACCCAATGCACGAGCACTCTAGGGCCCCCTTGTGGTGAGTAAAGCAGAACATGTTAAGAGGCCCATGTCTGTTACAGTGTGTGTGTGTGTGTGTGTGTGTGTGTGTAAGCTGATTCATGTTCCTGTGTCAAGTCTACTCTGTACCCTGAGGTACTAAATCTAAAACAGACTTACTGAAGAAGTTTATAAATATCATATTCTCTCTTTCAATGCTGAAGTAATTTAATTAAAAGTAACAGTGATCTAAAACTATGTAATCTATTAGCCTTAGCTCCAGGAAAATCTGCTCAGTTTCATTCACAATGAAAGTACACAAAAAATCTCACACAGAGGATGAATAGACTCAGCACAGGTGCAGAGAAACCCCACCGCCAACTAGTGGTTCAGTGGTGTAATTACACAGCGACACAGACACAACAGCACACAAGTAAAATGCCCACAGCATTGAGTAGACTTTACACAGAAGCATAAATCAGGGTTAACTGTGTGTGTTTGCTTTAAAGCTTTTTAAAGCATTGAAACATGTTGGGGAGGCTGTAAATAAGTGCCTCACACCTTTTGAGCTTTGCCTCAGAATGCCTGAGATTTGTGTGTGATGTAACAGTTTGCTCTGTTTAGAGCGTTCTCAAGGCTGAACCCAAGGCTCAATAACAAAACTGTTTTTTCATGAATAGTCATGAATAGTGAAATAAGCATTTAAAATACAATTAGACAACTAGGGAGGACACCTGTTTGGACTCTTTAGTTTCACGAAACTGAAATATATACTCGCTAAATAAACGCTGCCTTTTCCTAAGTAAAAGTATGCGCGATGTGAGCTGATTTATTTCAGTCATAATATACTCAGATCACAAAACAGCAACAAATACAAAAAAACATAGCAATAGCATAATAAGGTCATTATCATAATTTTAACATCTCTGTAATAGTTTGTAATAATCAGTAACGGCGTCAGGCATCGGGGAGGTGAGAGACATGACGCTCTCGCCGCGTTCGGTGTGAACGCATCATTACAGTCATAACTACCTTAATGTAAACTTCGCACTAGAACCGCAATATTGCACAACCTGAGCAAAATGTAACATGAAACACTTGTGATATAAATACATTGTGATTTGTTTTTTAGGTTAGATTGCATATTTTAATATATTTATTATATAACGTATATGGATTTAATGTAAGGCTTGCACATTGAATTTTGTCATACTGCACTATAAAATGATAACAAAGGAATTCAATCCAATTCAATATTGACTTGTTACTACACCTGACTAACTTGCCTAAAGGTAAAGTTCACTCCTGATTATTACAACTATTAAACTAATAACGACTATTAACATCCTAACATCATTTACTGTTATTGATATTTAATATACAGTTAAACCTTGAATTGCGAGCATAATTAATTCGGGTGTTGTGTCAAAGTTCGTTCCCCATCAAGATGTGTTTTTTTAGCAAAACATATTTCAGAGAGGTATTTGTCCCAGGATGTAAGTTTGTCGCCCACCTAAGCCCTAATTGCAGTTTTAAGGGTATGTTTCACACGTTCAGTTGCGTTCATTTGTGGATGATACGCCGTAGTTAGCCTGTGCTTAGAGCCAAGGTTTGAGATGACCTTTTTGAATAGTTCACTAACAAATGGGGACCCCCTGTCTGAGATTAGATAAGTGGGTGCGCCATGACGTGCAAATACCTCATTTATGAACTTACTAGTGTAATGATTGTTTAGAACATATACGGTAATGTACTGAATAGCCTAGGCGCTTATAGTAGAGCGGTTACGACAGAGTGACTGTCATGCACACTCGTAACTCGACCGGCACTAGGACCTGGAAGTAATACGGTCGCATTTCAGGAAGCATAAAAGGAAACAAGATGGCGCCTCACATTGCTCAGTCATTGAGTTTACCCATGCTGTCTCCGATGCTATCTCTTCCATTTCGTGAGTACTCACCATTTTGGGTTATATTCCTGACTGAGTGTGTGTTGTTAGAACGCGGGTTTAATTGTGTAAACTCTTGCTCTCTACGTGAGAGAGTTCTAATAATAAATCGCGTGGTTATCCTGCCTGTTCGCGCTACTTCCGCGTTTGAGTTTACCATCCACGCTACATGGGCTAACTGCTAGTCTTCTGATTATTCCCCGGTTGCTTCGTGACAGTGACAAGGTATGTGTCAGAGAGAGAGAGTTCGTTGGATGTGTGCTGAGTGAGTTTGTTATTGTTTGCTTCGTCGTTAGTACCATAATAAAGCTCCTGAACCGGAGAACGCTGATATTGTCTCTTTTATACACTTCCATAACATTACATGGTGTCAAAAGTCAACGCGACGACATGGCAAAGTTTTCAACTACAGTCATCCCGAGCTATGGTCTGAATGGAAGAGGCGTTTCCACAGATTCCGAATAGCCACAAAGTTGGATAAAGAGTCGGAGGAAGTGCAAGTGCACCCTTATATATTCTCTCTGGAAGGAGGCGGAACAAATTGTCAGCACATTTGTGTATGCAACAGAGGATGACGAGAACAGGTACGACAAAGTTTTCGAGAAACTGGATGAATATTTCGTGCCGAAAGTAAACATCATACACGAGAGGGCAAGATTTCACCAGCGCGTGCAAAAGCAAGGTGAAAACGTGGAGGAGTTTATCCGGAACTTGCTGAAACGTGCACGTTTGGAGAAGCTAAAAGCGACGATATAAGGGACAGATTAGTGATAGGAGGAGTTATTGACAAAGAACTGTCCCAGAGATTGCAGATGATGTCTGACTTGTCGCTGGACAAAGCGTGCAGACATGCACGGCAGTCAGAACAGATAAAATGTCATGTATCTGAACAAAAAGGTGCTACGGCCCTGAATGAAGTAGCACATAAGAAGTACAGCACATCCTTTCGACCGAAAACGGCATTGAAACATAAACCAAATAGCCAGAGAGAAACTCACTCCAAAGAATCAGCTGCTGGGAAATGCACACAATGTGGCAAACACCACCCAAAGATTGTCAACTGCCCGGTAAGAAGAGCAGAGTGTCGAAAGTGTGGTAAGAGAGGCCATTATGTTGTTGTGTGTCGGACTATTCAAGTCAGTGATGTAAATGTAGTGCGCAAAGAACACGAAGATTTGTTTTTCCTTGGTGCAATTACAGTGAAAGACTCAAATGATCCATGACATGTAATTTTGATGATTCAAGATACTGATGTGGAGTTTAAAATTGACACTGGAGCAGACATTAGTGTAATTTCAGAACAAATTTATGACGCTCTTAGGACAAAGCCTGATTTGAACTTAGTCAACACAGTGCTAGATTGTTCAGGAGGAAAAGTGAGTAGTATTGGAAAATTCAAAACTAGCACTCACTACAAAGGGAGTAAGTACTGCTTGACTGTGTATGTCATAACTGAACTTCAAGTCAATAATCTGCTTAGCAGAAATGTTTCAGCAGCTCTTGGACTAGTTCAGCGAATTGACAATATTGCACACGCACCAAGCACATCAGTTGGACTGCTTAGGACCACTCCTGTGAAAATTAAGCTAAAAGCAGATGCTGTCCCATATGCGATTTTAGCAGCTAGAAAAGTGTCAGTGCCTTTACTCGCTAAAGTGAAAGCAGAGTTAGAGAGAATAGTGAGGTGTGGCGTGATCGAAGACATCACTGAGCCACCTGAATGGTGTGCTCCGATGGTGCCAGTGCCCCGGAAAAATGGACAAGTGAGGATATGTGTTGGCTTAAATCGCCTAAATCAAGCAGTCGAACGTGAACGATACTTTCTACCAATTCTTGATGACATTCTACCTCATATGTCTGGTGCAACAATGTTCTCGCGGTTGGCTGCAGAGAGCGGGTTTTGGCAAATTCCACTGGAAAGAGAGAGTGCTAAACACACCACATTCATAACACCCTTTGGGAGATTTTTCTTTCACAGATTGCCTTTTGGAATTTCTAGTGCACCAGAAATATTCCAGAGGGAGATGTATAAACTTTTAAAAGACCACGAGGGTACGTCGGCGTACATGGATGACATTATTGTCTATGGAGAGAAACAAGAGGTACATGATCGTCGACTAAAGAGAGTCTTGGAAACGATTTCCGATGCTGGATTAAAACTCAATAAGGACAAATGTCTGTTGAGACAAACACAGATACAATTTCTGGGTCATGTCATTGATTCTCAGGGAGTCCGACCTGATAAGGAAAAGGTGGATGCTATAATGAATATTCAACCCCCACAGAACGTAACTGAAGAGGATTTTGGGGATGGTTCACTACCTAGGTCGTTACTTGCCTGGATTGGCGGATGTAACCCGTCCGCTTAACGATCTTCTTAAAACTGGAACAGCTTGTACTTGGAGTCATGCACAAGAAAAGGCTCTTACAAGAATCAAAGGGCTCTTGTCCAAAGCCCCAGTTATCTCATTTTTCGATGTGAACAAACCAACCATAGTTGGCACAGATGCTAGCAGCTACGGGTTAGGGGGAGTTCTGTTTCAACAGCACGATGGATGCTTGAGACCCATAGCTTATTGTTCTCATACCCTGAATGACGCAGAAATAAGATATGCGCAAATAGAAAAGGAATGCCTCAGTGTAGTGTGGGCGTGTGAAAAGTTTTCCAAATTTCTGTACGGTCTGGATATTTTCATGATCCATACAGACCACAAGCCATTGGTTCCGCTCATTAACAGTAAGGAACTGGACACAGTTCCTCTGAGATGTCAGTGACTTTTGGTTCGACTGATGCGATTCAATGCTAAAGCTGAGTATGTACCAGGAAAGGTGTTAGTTGCTGCTGATACTCTTTCCAGGCACTCGGTTTTAACAACACCACAACTAAGATCAGTGGAGCTCACAGATGACATAGAGGCTGTAGAGAAATCTACTAGAGAAGCCTGGCCAATGTCACACTCATGGTTGAGCGAGGTTGTGGAAAACTCAAAAGCTGATCCCAAATTGCAAGAGATACTGAGGTGCGTGAGACAAGAATTGTCATGTTGCCTTGTCTCCCGAATAAGTGGATGCAGATGCAGCGGGTTCGTTCTTTCAACAGAAATCTTTATTTCAGGCTCTCGTAAACACAAACGAAACAGAACTTAAACCAAAAACAAAGAAACTCCTGGCTGGAGCTGCGAGCGGGCACTTAGAGTCACAAAGTGTTGAAGTTACTAAATGGTGCCGAGCCGGCGTACCAAATCTTCATGCACCGTTGTGCGACAGAGCCGTGAACTTGACCTCGTTCAAGTCCGGAATGGCACCCTACCCGGGTGCGCCTCGCTTGACAGCCACAGCTCAGTCCTGAGTGGAAGAGATACGAGAGTATGCACACAAATACACACAGAGAGCCTTTCTTGACATAGGAAGACGGTGAACAGACAGGGGCTTATGGGAGCGGCTGGCATATATAGTAGACACACAAGGGGGACACAGGTGAACTTGATGAAGTGCTAATTGTGCAATACATACATACGCAGACACAGCAGGGGGAGACAAAGAGGCGGCTCAGTAATCCGGCGAGCCAGATCTTAACCCCCGGGACCGTGGTAATACAGATGTGACAGTTGCCCCCCCCCCAGGACCGGCTTGCCGAGGGAGGTGAGAGCGCACTCTCTGTGTTACCGGAGGGAGCTGGGACCCACCGAACTGATGGGATTGCCGGCGGGCGGGTCGACCTGGGAGTCGCGGTGCTGGGCGATCCGGCCGAGCTTGGTGGAATTCGTTAATGAGTTGTCTACTCAAAATGTCTCTTGCCGGAACCCAGCTTCGCTCCTCCGGACCATACCCTTCCCAGTCCACTAGATATTGGAGGGAACCCCCTCTCCTCCGGAGTGCTCTGACTCTAAACGCAGGGGCGCCCTCAATCTCCACAGCCCCAGGGAGTGAAGGCTCAGCTGTGCCTTCGTCTAGTGGCCCCTGGATCACCGGCCTAAGAAGAGAAACATGAAAGACTGGGTTAATGCGAAGATGGCGAGGGAGTTGTAATTTAAATGATACGGGATTCATCTGTGCAATGATGGGAAAGGGGCCGATGTATCAGGGTGTCAGCTTACGGCAGGGGAGACTGAGGTGAAGGTCCCGTGTTGAGAGCCATACTCGATCGCCTACCTGGAGCGAAGGACTTTCCCTTCGTCGTCTATTGGCATATTTTTTGAATCGACGAACTGCTTGGGAGATCTTAGCATGTGCATCTTCCCATACTGTCTCCGCTCTTCTAAACCACTGATCCACCATGGGTACATCAGTGGGAGTGGCATCCCATGGGCAGAGCCAAGGCTGGTGGCCCAGCACACACTGAAACGGCGTTAGGCCGGTAGCGGAGTGACGTAGCGAGTTTTGCACGTACTCCGCCCAGAATAAGCAGTCAGCCCATTCATGTTGTCGACTACTACAGTATTCGCGGAGGTATCTCCCGAGTTCTTGTACAGTCCGCTCTGCCTGTTCATTAGACTCAGGGTGATAGCCTGACGTTAGGCTAACAGTGGTCCCCAATTTCTGGAAAAAAGCTTTCCAGACCCTTTCCATTGGTGAAGTGATGAAGGGTTTGAGCTGGGAGATGTGGAATACCGGGTGGATCCGGAGCGCCGCAGGCAGCTGGAGCCGGTAAGTGACAGGATTGATACAGAGGGTGATGCGATATGGACCAATGAACCTGGGTGAGAGCTTTTTGGATTCAGTGTAGAGGTGTAGGTTCTTTGTAGACAGCCATACCTTGTCGCCTATGTGGTACAATCGTCCCGGAGGGTGTCGACGGCGATGTTGTGAAGCGTAGCGAATGTTGGGGCGCTGGATGGCCTCTTTGGCTTGAATCCAGGACCGTCGACACCTTCGAACCAACTGTTGGGCCGAGGGTACTTCAACCTCCGGTTCTTGATGTTCGAACATCGGAGGCTGGAAACCCTGGCATACCTCAAATGGGCTCAACTTCGTGGCGGAGGAGACACGGAGGTTGTGAGACAGTTCTGCCCAGATGAGGTAGCGAGCCCAGGAGCGCTGGCGGTCGGCAATGAAACATCTCAGGTAGCGCTCCAGTTGTTGGTTGGCCCGTTCCGTCTGACCATTAGTCTGGGGATGGTAGCCCGAGGAGAGACTGCAGGTAGAATTGATCAGACGGCAGAAGGCCTTCCAAAACCGTGCAGTGAACTGGGGCCCCCTGTCCGAGATGATGTCCTTTGGGAACCCATGCAGATGGACTACGTGCTCTAGTATCAGCTCGGCTGTCTTTTTAGCTGACGGGAGTCCGGTGAGGGCCACCAGGTGCACAGCTTTGGAGAACCGATCCACTATGGTCATGACAACGTCCTTTCCTTCAGAGACCGGCAGGCCCGTGATGAAATCAACGGCAATGTGCGTCCAGGGTCGACGAGGAACTGGGAGTGGTTGGAGCTCCCCTGGTGTGGGTTGGTTGGAGGTCTTGGCCCTGGCGCACACTGGGCACGCCTGGACGAACTCCTCAACCTCTTTGGCCATTGAGGGCCACCAGTAGGCGCGCTGGATGTACTGAAGGGTGCGCTGCGTGCCTGGGTGCCCTGACAGCGGTGAGGAATGACCCCACTGGATGACGTCGGCCTTGATATTCCCGGGTACGTAGAGTCGTCC
>JAAGKR010006978.1:0-39615 GCA_011419295.1 Clarias macrocephalus | reverse complement strand
GAGATTGTAATATATGTCAGTTCATCTATTTCTTAGGCATGTTTAAAATGTCTGCAGTTCTACTATTATATGGGAAGATGTTTGTTAATTGTGTATGTATAGTATACATATATACAGTACATTCTGAATAATATTTATTTTATTATATTATATTTAAAATAATATTCAAAATAGAACATGTAAACATGAACACAATGATTTGCATGTTTGTTTGAAAGCTATTCTGTCTCAATATTTAAAATGTAAAAGTTTTAGTTGGTTTTCACTGTAATTAATATTTTACAACAACTGGAATCTGATCGACTTTAAGGTGTTGATTTAGTTTATGTTTTTTAAATAGTTTTAAGTTATTTGTAATAATTCTACTGCTAGCAAATAATTTTGTTGAACTGTTTGTTAAATGTAACTGTAAATAGATAAAATGCATGATATACCATTGATTAATGAATAACAAAAATAAAGTTACAAATTGATACAAGTGTAGGAGAAATAAAACAAGTCTGAACACACCGTTATAGAAAATAATTAAATCTCACTTCCTGCTCCACATTTTTGCCCTTTTGTTTGTCTAGCTTTCCTCACAGGTGGGTGATTCAAGGTCCAGGGGTGTAGAAACATGGCCTGGCCAGTCGGTTGACATTGTGGGAATTCTAGACATTTTCAGGACCAGTGTTCATTGATGAAGGTGGGGTGTTATTTAGAATCTCTGACATGCCACAAACCACCCTTGATTGGGCAGGAAGCTATTATATAGCAGAAAATATTCAATGGGGGTACACATCACACCTTAGATTTAGGCTGCAATCAGCCCTTAATTCACCAAAGCCCGATTAAAGGCAAGGCATTTACAGTTGCAATTACAGGACTGAGCTGGTGATTTGTTCCCAATTCACCCATTCACTGATTCTGGGGATGGATTGGCCTGTTTGCTTAGCATTAGCACAGGAATCATAGGCAGTATCTGAGGGGTGCATCACTAGCTGGGGAGGCTAAATGATGCACCGCCATCATATTTGATGATTCACTTTAGAAAATCAACCTAATATCTTATCCCTTTTGACTAATTATGCATTAAGCTGATGATGCTAAAACAGGTGACATGTGGCCTGGACTTTAACTCAAACCAGCTGATATTGCTAGTTTCACAAATTCAGCTTCCACTGGCTCTGAACATATCCTATACAACAAAATTCATAAAAAAAAAATAAAAATAAAAAATCCACTTAGTACGTCTATTTGACATATATGGTAGCCCAGATTTTTTTTTCCCTTGAAAAAAATATATGCTTTTTCCTACAGGGGTCCAGAAGGGCAAATTATCTCTCCTTAGTGAGTGTATGTTCTTTCCTGTGTGTCTAAGTAAGATTTTTCCTGTGTAATATTTTTCCCATGTAATGGTATGCTTTTTTCCCAGTATAATTGTATTATTTTCCCCATGTAATGGTATTGTTTTCTCCCCATATAATGCATGTTTTTTCCCCTGTGTGTTTGTTTGTTTTTCCAGTGTAATGGTATGTTTTTTTTTCCATATGTATGCATTTCCATTTTAAAACTATGGATAAAAATGCATGATATTCTAATTTTTGGAGATGCACTATAAGTAAATGTATGCAGAGGTGTTTGTTTTGAAGGAGTCATTTGCTGTAAAATTTTTAAGAACCTCTGCTTTAACTGCTGAACATATGATATTATGCTACCATATTGTACATATGGTAACATAATGTATTCATAAATGTTATGGAATATGTTGTTCGAACTGAAACAGAGAGCAGTCACTAAAACAAAGAGCTGTCACTAATATCTCCAAGGCAGCATGCTTCAGTTAGAAGAAAAACATGATGCTAAAATCACATACTTTATATAAATCTGTAGCCTCACACAAGGTGCAGTAATGTATACTGTATAAGCTTGTACCCTCACACAGAGTGGAGTAACATCTGATTCTGTTCAATGTCATTTGCAGCAATGATTTACATGAAATGTAACTGTTTTGGTGAAGAATAAGCAAACTGAAAATAAATACTCACCTATAAATTACATTAAACACTTTATTTACAAATTAATAAAATACATGTATGTATTGGGGGTGCAAAAAGGCAGCGAATCAAGGCTCTCCATGACAATCTACAACAGGGGAGGAATAAAGACATGATGTTAATATAAGTGTCTGGTAAAAATACTTCATGATATTACTATGCAATTTGACACAGACAATTTCATACATTTCATAATGAAATTTCATGAAATTTCATTTCATGCCATTAAGTATCTCTGCACAATTTGGCCCTGTCTACCCCATTCGTTAACACACACATCATGTCCATGAAGAGGCAGATGCATGTGTCCCTGTCCCCCGATTAAGATGTGCTCAGTGGTGTTCCTGAAAAGAGAGGTGAATACTTCTGAGCACTCACCTTATGCTCAGGATTTACTGTAAAGCTGGTGTAGAAATTATAGACTTTATAATAGAATAGACAGAACCCAAACAAAAGCCCCTTTTCTGTTACATACATTGTGTAAGCACATAGCTAACTATTCAGAAGATCCCTAGCTATGATAATACCACTACATTATAGAGCAGTATACATTATATGTCACTACAGTACCACTTATGAGCTCCAATAAATTGCCTACAACAATTCATTAACTATCTGTAACATTACACATAACAGGAGCAGCTAAGAATTAGCTCAGGAATAATTAGCAATAGTTGATAGGCAACAGTTAATAATGATATTAACTTGCTTATAGATCTATATTTGGACAGGCATTTAACACAAACCATGGAGCTAATTGTTTACATCACGCATATGTGTCCAAATATACTATTATATTAATATACAGTACATTAATGAACAAACTAGTTTCCCTATGCGAAGCGCTAGCGGTTATCATTCTGATATTAGCTTGTTTATAATGCCATATTTGGATGTACATTACAGAGATGTCATAGAGCTGATGGTTTACATCAGTGTTTAATAGTCTAAACGAGACTGCTATTCATTTTAATCACTGTCATTTACACTTGGCAAATACTCCAATAGTATTACCACTGCTACAAAGTTATCATTAGTGCCTAAAACAACAACATCCAATTCATTTAATATATTAAACATTACCTGGTAAGTGTTTCCAGTTGCAAATTTAGTGAAAATTATAAAGTTTGCACGCTATAATTCACTGTATATTCCATCATGGTAAGTCCTGGAGCTGATATCTGGCACGGTTCTGTGCTCAGTTGCGTCTTGACCTCAGTCCCATAGTCCTTTGTGCATTAGCTTTATCTTTTAGCTTGCAAAATACAGGAGAAAGAGCGTTCTCAACGGGAAAAAAGTAGTTGCGCACAAACGGGAAAAATCATACACTTACAAGGGAAAAAGCACACATTTTCCAGGGAAAAAACACACTTATAAAGGGAAAAAAAAACATACACATATACGGAAAGATGATTTGCCCTTCTGCGCCACCATGCACCTGTGTGCCTCAGTCAGTAAATTTATTAGACATCCATGAAACTGTCAGACTAATTTAATGACAAATTAGTCTGACAGTGATAAAGGAGACTTTTTGATGGGTAGTCTAATCATAAAATAATATAACATTAGAAGGATAACATATCAATAGCATTTTTATATTCGATGCTAAGGTACATTTGAAGGCAAGTATTTTTGTACTTTTACTTAAAAGACGGACATCGACATTTTCTAGACTAATATTTTACCTAGGTTCTCTCTGCTTTTACACAAGTACAGTATTTGTGTACTTTCTGTCCACCACTGGCAGTTGCTATGTTCCATCTGCCGCTATTTCAATCAGCTCCACCTGTCTCCAATTAACATGCCTATCCACTCTACAAATGCCTCGGTCACAGTTCACTCTCTGCCAGATTGTCTTTTCATGTCATGTTTGAATTTGTCTGTGATTATGACCCTGTCTCTTTCAGACCTGTTCTCAGTCTGCTCCCTGTCACTAACCCTGCCCATTTATATCAGTAAATTTTTGTGTAGTCAAGTTTGGACTCTGCCCTGTCTCCGCTGTAGTATATTTTTACTAGATATCTGATGTTTTTCGAATGTTTATTGGAATTGGATTTTGTCTCAGCCTTCTAGTCTTTTGTCTCCTAGTTTTCTCCCAGGAGGGCACTTTTCAGAAAGTGGGTTTACTGAAAATTCTGAGTTAGTTGTGCTTAAATTCAAGGAAACTCTGTTTTTTTTTTTTTTTTTTCTAAAGGCCATTTCAATTAAACTCAGTCAGTTACTATGGCAACATACTCTGTGCACTCTAACACATTTACCTAAACTTACCCGGAGTTTCACCTCCCCTTCAGCTCATAACTGCACCCTGAAGAAAGTGTCAGAAATGGCATGTGCTTTACGTAATGAGACATTGGTAATTTTCCACAAATACTCTGCATAAAGCTCTGTCAGAAATGGGGGATCAGATCCTGATTGTATGATTTATAATTCCCAGATAATTGTCTGGTTGATCATTACAGTTTTTTTTTTCTGCACAGTTGATTATTTATCTGAAAAAAATATAATCTGTCCTAATAATGTTCATATGTCATATCGCAGACATGCTCTTATTTCAGAACCAATTCTATACTGTATGTGTTGCACTTCGTTTCCCAACTAGAGTTTTTATACAGTATATCATGGATGATGCTGAACAGGTTTCTAAGGCAACCGTCAGGTTGACAAGCGACGTGACTATCATAAGTCACAAACCCACAAGAGTCAGCAAAGAAAATAATTCTACAGAATTGTAGGCATCAGATTAAATAATAATTGATTGAAAATGGAAAAAAAATCAATTAAAGTTAATGTGTATACTGTAGTGCCTTAAACAATTGTCACTGACGCAAAGCAGCTTTACACAGTAAAAATTATGGAACGTTGTATGAAACCACATGTGTGAAACAGCCTATTAAAAATTTTTGAACCCAAAGTTATACCCTTATCCTACATAACCAGTGAACAACCCTGATACTGACTCTTCGATGTATGCTACCAGCACTTCTGTTTGACCATCACCTCTGCATTCTGAACATGCAATTCAGTTATATTCCCAGGACAAGTAAAATCATTAACCTGTGGCACCTCAGCAACTTTTAACTGATGTGCCAGATGTTGTTTTTCTACTATGCTGAATAATATCTTATTGCTGTGGATTTGGAGGGACCCTCTTAGTCATTTTAATTTTCAGCATTGCTCAGTTAAAGACAAATGAGGTGCAGGGTTTATTACAACATTATTATAAACTGATAAATGTGTTTTAAAAAGTGTACAGTACATCCCAATAGGCTTCTCCGTACCTTACCTTTCTCTGTGCAGCGGCGAAGGTGTCTTCATTATATTCCTGTAAAGAAATAAAAAGGAATGTCTGTACTCTACTCCAACCCATTATGAAACAAACTGTGTATTAAGATAACTTACAGTACAACTGCACAATGGTCTGTTGTGGCAGATTGCATTATCAGTAACTGGATAAAAAAAATGTTAGATTTTATTTAGAAAAGTGTTGCACATCATTTTAACTTAGTTTTTACTAAAGGCCACATCACATTTATTACATACTGTATCTAACCCACCCATTTCTAAATGACCGTAAATTACAAATAATTCTATGCCAAGTTGTGGTTGAGGTGGAAGGGTGCATATCACTGAACGAATCACTCATATAGACCTTAATCTCCTGGGATGTGGTTGGAATGTTCTATTGACAATAACAAAGATCAATTGTTAATTCATGAAAAATTGGCCATTTAACACCTTGACATGAGCATAAAGGTTGGATTTTGGAGCAATGGAAAAATATTCAGGTGGTTTGATGAGTTGATCGATTAAATGAAATCTGAATGAAAATTACTAAATTTAATCTTAGTGGACATTTCTCATTGGTACAATAGGTTTCCTCCGGGTACTCTGGTTTCTTCCCACAGTTCAGATGCATGCAGATTAAGCAAAGTGGTATTCCCCAAATTGCCCGTAGTGTGTGAATGAATGTGTGTCCCCTGTGATGGATTGTCACCCCTTCCATGGTGTGCCCACCTCATGCTCTAAGTCTCCTGGGATAATCTCCAATATACAGGACCCTGTATACATGATAAAGTGGTATAGATAATGAGTGAGTGGGTAAGTAATAATAATGTTACAGGCATATGGGTTTTGCATGCATGAATAAAAAAACAGGAGCAACACGTTTCTTAGAAAGGCTGTGGCTGGTTCTATGCTCTTATGCTCTTATAAGATGCGCTTAAAACTAAGCAGCTCATTTTCTCATAAAATTGTGCAAATTGTACCTGAGATTATATTCTCAGAGTCATTACAATTACAATATTTACTTTGTTTAAGTAATTACTGTTTACTGCTTTTCACAGTAATTTTTTGTTTTCTTTTTATATCAAAAATATATTTTGATTCAGATTTGATATTAATTCATTTACATTGTATAGTACATGTATAGTGCTTTTTTTTATTTAATATATGCTCATTCTTCATATGCGTTCATTAATATTTCTAACACCACTAGTGAGCAGCATGGGATTTTTTCTCCCATGTTATCTGCATTCCCTTAATGATGGCTTTTCATCTTGTCATGCATGTGATTTACTCAGGGTTAGCTTGACTCAGACTAATTGTTATCACCTGTTCTGAAATAAAAAAAAACTTTCACAGATCAGAATTAGTTAACTCATCTTTCTATGCTCCTGCAATACTTATATTGAGCCCCAGCACCAGATCAATGAGAACTGCTACAGCCTTTCACACAGCCTTTCCTCATGAGTTTTTCTATCAGCCACACGACTCTTAGCCAGCAACTTCTGCCTGTAAGATACAATAACTTCAGCTACTCACTCATCACCTGCTATTCTTTTGCTGTCTTTATACTGTATATCATTTTACAATAATCAATTAAAAAAGAATTCCGGGTAAAACTACACTCTAAAAACTGCTGGGTTAAAAAACAGTCCAACCATAACCCAGCTGCTGGGTCACTATTGGACAGAACACGCGCTGGGTTGTTTTGACCCAAGTGCTGGGTTGTACCGTTTAACCCAGAATTCTGGGTTGTTCATTTGACCCAAGCAGTGGGTTAAACTGACACTCTTGCTGGATTAAATGTTAACGTGCTGGGTTATTTTATTTGACCCAACCAGTTCTTGCTGATTTGACACATTCCATTAGATTTTTTATTTTATTTTCAAAAACAACCCAAAATGTACACAACTTCACATAATGTAAATAGATTGTCACAGAATAAGAAAATGTGAAAAACTCAATCTTGACAAAATGTCAGACAAAACCATATAATCCCAAGGTGACGATTTGTTCAATATAAAATAAATGTAACATACTCTGTGTTAAAAAAACTGTTATCCCCAAAAATGTAACAGATGAGGACTCGTGTCCTTCAATATGATCTCTATGCTGGAGAAACTCGCAGGTGGGATGACACTGCTTTGTGTAAAAAAAAAAAAAAAACTCTTAAACGTCAACAGCCTCCACCAAAGAGTCTGTATCAATAGCATTGCCTCCAACAATGGGAAAGGTCTGTCAGGTATCTCTTGTCTTATCCCCAAGGCACAAAACATAGAACAATGCTCCAGTCATCTCCATATTTTGCAGATATCATTCCCATCATGTTGGTCCCCACCTGTGGATTACACACCATCACTTAGTGTTGCAATATAACTAACATTCATGTCAAGCATTTTTGTTAAGGTTGTACAACTACGTATAGATTTAATGAAAGATGTTTTTCTCTTGTCAATACACAAAAATACATTATATATTTCTATATCACGTTTCTGACTAATTTAACTCACTATTTAACATGTGAGGAATAACAGGATACAGTGCTCCATCTGGATTTAATACGAAATATTCCCCCATGTTCAAATTCTGAACAAACCCTAGATGAATACGATAGTGACGAATTTACAACTTATAATAAATATTTAATAAAAATGACGAAAAAGCTCATTTTAAACGATCACATAACGATGATGCATTTAAGTGGCGTGCCCCTTTGCTTCAGAAGTGAAGAATCCAGAAAGTTTGTCATGTCGTGTCTCAATTCCAAAAATGCAAAGAACAGACTTGACTTGGAAGTGCACACTCAAGGGTTGGTAGACACTGGGTATAGTGCAAATGGAACGCAGCGTACAGGATGCGTCTCACAGTCACAATATATTATACTATAACCGTATAAAAGATTGACTTTTAGAAATACACAAAATGAAATAAATCCGCTGTTTTAATCACTGCAGAGAGATCACAGCCAGCGGCAGTCTTCAGAAGTTCTTAAGAAAGGTGAGGCAGCGTTGGGCAGCTATATGAGGACAGAGCACCGCAGGATTGCCTTGAGCTCAAATCTCCGAAAATCGTTGGTGCAAATTTTTAAATAGACGCTATCTTTAATAACTGATGGAGGTTTTGAGCTGTACACACATACATACAAAACACTTTGTGACACAATAACAGTAATATTTAAAACATTTTGCAGGCTGCCATTTGGAGAAACCAGAGAATAAACCAGTTGGTGGGTCAAAATAACCTAACCAGGTGTTTGTTTGTAAATTACCCACTACATCTCATGTGACTCAGCATTACCCAACAATGTTTTTACAGAAACAATCCAGCATTTTTTAGAGTGTATTATGCAAACTTCACATAAAACTCTCCTAATCCCAGTCAGTAATCCCCACATGCTTTAAAGAGCCCATCCTGCTTCCCTCAATGATTATCGCCCTGTAGCCCTGACTTCAGTAGTGATGAAGTGCTTTGAACAGCTGGTCAGAGACTTCATCATTTCTGCACTACCTGACACACTGGATTCATGGCAGTTTGCATACCACCCGAACTGCTCTACAGATGGTTATAAAGTAGTACAAAACAGGAGAGGAACTACCAGATTCCTGTTATCAATGAGAGCCCATTGGAGAGAGTGGACAGCTTTAAATACCATGGTGGTCACATCACGCAGGACTTGTCACGGTCCTGTCATATCAACTCTGTGGTGAAAAAGTCCTTGCAGAGTCTCTAGTTACTCAGACTCCTCAGAGACTTTAAACTGCCCTCTAAGGTGCTTAGGAACTTCTACTCCTGCGCCATAGAGAGCATCCTGATGGGAACATCTCAACCTGATTTGGGAACAGCACCATGCAGGACAGACAAGTTCTACAAAGGGTGGTGTGATCAGCTGAGCGCATCATCCACACCAAGCTCCCTGACCTTCAATCAATTTACAACAGGTGGTGCTGGACCAAGGCCAGGAAGAATGAAGCATGAAGGACCTCTGCAGTCCCAACAATGGACTGTTCTCTCTGTTGCAGTCAGGAAAGCGCTTCCGCTCCCTGAAGGCCAACACAGAAAGACTGAAGACGAGCTTCTTCCCACAGGCTATAAGGAATCTCAGACGCAACACCACATACAGATCTGGCCATTAAGAATTCACGCTTTTTCCCATGAGATCCCACAATTCGACGCGCTCCATGCCGCGAGATCCCACAAGCAACATTCGGGAATGTAAATAAATGTGTTGTGCTTCACGATGTGCTTCACAACACATAAATAAATGTGTTGTGCTTCACTGAATATCCGCCAGATGGCACCTGGAAGGACTTTACCTAAAAGCCAGACCATGTACAATGAAAAATTATGTATAATTAGTTAGCCTAAAACAATATTTTTTCCAATGCTGAAGTAAACATGAATTTTATTTTGTTTTACAATAGATCTTTTATGATGAATGTCCATATATGTCCTTCATATTATGTTCATAATGATAAAAAGAGATGCCCTAAATCGTGCTTTAAAATTCATAATAACAAGTTTCTTATATAGTTTTTGTAATGTCTTAACAGGGACAAAACAATGAAAGACATGACAATGCCTCAGTTTAAATGGTCTTGAAATTTATTTAATTTTCTGATAGTGTTAACTATGTGAATGTCCTGATTCGTGAATATGTCAACATGTCTTCATTAAAACGTAAAAATGGGTAGACATTGAGCACCTTCAGAAGACATGAATGAACAAATATGAAGACAAAGTGCTTTGGGCTTTTTATACAATTAATAATCATGCTTTTTTGCTGTTTGTGTCATTGAATAATTATTTCATCCATTATTTGACCACGGCGTGAAATAATAGTTGGAATGTGATGATTGTGAATTTATGACTGAAATAAAGTTGTTCATCGATGCGCGTGAACCCGCGGCTCGCACTTTCACTTTACAAAAGGTGCAGACATACTCCCCCGGAAAGTCATCACCTCTTGCAATAATGCAGATCAAACATACTACACCTGTTCATGAATAAAAATTAACATTTAAGAATATACGCAAAATTTCACTTAAATATTACAGATCAAAACAAGGAAAATAGACGTGCTGAGCTTCAGTTTATTGTGATGAGGACAAAAGGTACAGGAAGGAAACAGGTTTCGTCATTTTACAAAATCTGAATATATTCAGGAAATTCGTGAATTATGAAGTATCAACTCCAACTATGAAGTCTGATTTAATTGATACCATTAAACATTTTATTTGTTTCTATTTACGTTTATGTTTTTCTGGCGAAATACATTTTAGGCACAGACGTCTGCTCGGTCTTGTTAATTTATTTTAAACCCCTCAATTCTGCCAATTCCCCCATCAGTGAAACCAGTTTGATAACTTCACACATATCATGAATGAAAGTGAGAAGAGGGATTACAGTAAGGGTCTGCGGGTGTTCACCTTGGAGCGCACTGTCATGTTGTATTCAGCGTGTAGACTAAAACAAAAACAAAATCATGTTTGCTTCAGCATTGGAGACAATATTGTTTTAGGCTGACTTTTATTAAAAATTATACACTTTTTTTGTATTCTTTGATTTAAATTTCTTAAATTTGAACAGAAAATAATAGTGGGCTGGTCGGCACAGTATTTTTCATATAACTTAAACGGCTGAATGAAGTTAAATATACACAATAAATTAATAATTGCATTTGCTCTACATTTGTGCACTTGTGTAAATAAATTTTTCATTGTATATACTCCCATATCATATATTTGTGTTTTATTCATATTTTACATTACATGCAGTTTGTAATTTACTTGCAATTGTACTTTTAAAACGTTACCCACGTATCTACAGTATAAGCATATTTACTTCAGCGGTGAATGAGAAATTTGGTCCGGCTTTTAGATGAAGTCCTTATTTGATATTATTTTATTATTTAATTCATTAGCTTATTATAAATATAATTCTTATTCTCTATATTCTTGTCGAATATAGTCCCCTAGAGCAAGCATTGTGTGAGAAGATTCTGAGATTCTGCTGAATCTCTTTTTACCTTTCATTCATGCTAGGTGTGAATTTATCAAACAGGGTGTGCTGTTGGCAAATACTGTGGGGCGCGGGGGGGGAGGGGTTTCGATGAATTAACAAGACAGAGCGGACGTCTCTGCCTAAATTTTATTTCTCCAGCAAATTAAATCAGACTTCATAGTTGGAGTTGATACTTTGAGTGTATTTCACAAATTTACTGAATATATTCAGATTTTGTAAAATAACAAAAACCTTTTCCTTCCTAGACCTTTTGTCCGCATCACAATGAACTGAAGCTCAGCACGTCTGCTTTCCTTGTTTTAATCTGTAATATTTAAGTGAAATATATTCAGTGTATATGACTAAATATTCCTTTTTATTCAGGTGTATTATGAAGTGAAGACCTGTTGTTCAGTTGTTCCCTGCACGGAGAGATTGTGTGCCCGCGCACGCATCTCATACTGTAGGTGTGTGTGCATGGAGAGTTTGTGAGTGTTTGTGCGCGCATCTCATATGTGACATTCATATGATATTGAAATTCTTGATTATTGCTGATAAGTGTATGTTGATAAGTTGATAAGTGTATGTTGTCAAAGTATTTGTGGACATATAATTAGGAGAAAAATGTAAATTAAGGATGTCTTAAAACATAATGCAGTAACTCTTTATTTATTTGAAGACGATAAAGGTGTTAATGTTTTGTACATTCCTTTATTCGTCCTTTCTGTTTGTGTTTAGGTTTCACTGTTTTCCATATACATAAAACGATGTTCCGTAAGCATTATTAAATATTAAATAAGGAAAATACACAATTTTGTTTCAATACAGTTTTATTAAATATAGAATATATCAAACAGGTATATGGCAAATGGTCACTCAAAGTCTTTGCAAAAGTAAGAGTTGTATGATTTTTTTTTCTTTTCTTTCTAAGAAGTTCATTAATTCTTTCTCTTATTTGCGGGCTGTTGGGTGGAATTTCCTACCCATGGGGTGACACTATGATTATTCATACTTACTTAGAGAGATTCTGTTTGATTTTGCTCATTTTTAATCATTTTCAAATGCAGATTGACCTGTATATCAACTTGATAACTAGTGAATGCTTTAGTAAAGGGCTCTAAAATAGGGCAATATGAATGATAACTGAATATTACAGAACGTGCGAGTTGGCGCCCATTTTAACACTTTAAGGATATATATTAAATCAAATCAAATAAAAGCTTTGAGATTGTATATTTATTGTATGTTGTGTTTATTTGATTAAACTTAAACCATTTTTAAGTTCTTTAATAACGAACACAAATATAAATGTTTTTTTTTTTTATAGCTTTTAAGCCTAAAAAAATAAAAGCTTTGAGATGACCATTGTGTCGTATTTTTGTGTTAATTTGATTAAACATATATATATATATATATATATATATATATATATATATATATATATATATATATATATATATATATATATATTTGTGTTTGTTGCATTTCTTTGGGAGTATGTCTGCATTTTTATTGATAAATCGCATGCGTTTATCACCTCAGTGATCAAAACGCTGCCTTTTGTAAAGTGAAGGGGTTTTGTAGTGGGTTTGAAATGAATTGAAGATAAATTTTAATGCATGATTTAGAGCATCTCATTTAATTATTATAAACATAATTTATGACTTACACTCGAACGGGTGGTAGAGCTCTGATTAGACTACGTAGGAAATAGGCTCAACATCCCGGAGCCCAAGCCTCATTTAAATTAAAATTTTAAATTAACAAATATTGTAAGTAAACAACAGTAGCACAAGTTTAGAAAATAAATATTTAGACTCTAAAAAATTATTCGCCATCTGTTTAAGGTGTGTCAGCTGGCACTGTTCTAATATTGCTCTTTGTCAGGGTAAATCATTCAGTGAACCCTGTAAAAGTCCATGTACGGTAAATAGGTACTGTACATCTGTATGAATAAACCGAGATGCCCAACTCCATGAAATTGGCGAATTCAGGGAAAGGCTCCCCTGCGAGAGGACCACTGAGCTTCTACGGATTCTAAAATTGACATTGTTACTGTTTCTTAATACCTGCAGTGGAAAAATCTGAGAATTTATTTACTATAGGCTTTGTTGTATTGTTTTTAATCACTCTATACACAACCTATGATTTTACCTATGCTATTTTACAAATGGATTATTTTTTTATGTTACAGTCTAAAAACTGCTGGGTTAAATGTTAAAATGTTAAAGTAGATTGCCTGTTAGAAATACCCCAAATGAAATTAATCCGCTGTTTTAACCACTGCAGAGATAGTTAATCAGCGGTAGTTTTCACTACTACAACTGATGATGATAATACAGAATGGAGAAAGCGCAGTCAAAGAAGTATCATCATTGCATGAGAGAAGAAAATGAAGAATAAATACATATCAGTATTTAAAGTTTGAGCTTTGACACGTTTAAGCGACGTCTGTCGCTTGCTGCCAATGGGCGCCTAAGAGAGAAAACACATTTTTGGCTTCAGTAGACACACAATACTTCAGATTGAAACACGACTGCCACCTACAGGTAATGAACGGCATTTTCACAGCTTCCGCAAGCTACACAGCACCATCATGCTTCCTTCAGTTTTTTTTTAAATAAATTTTTTATCATATTAGGTCATAATATGTAATAAATAAAAACATGTGCACGAAATTCTTTAATTTTCTTCAATCTTCAATTGGTTGGTCCTGGTCCATGAAGAGTCCTTATTGAGGCACTGGTTCTCAAAGAATAAACTTAACTGTCATGCTGTCAAATCTGACCGCATTACATGTTTCCTCTCTAAAAAAGTGCAGTTAATTTTATTCATTTCTTATGAGGTTCAATGACTTTGTTCACACATGGCATTCGAACACAAAACAATTAATTAGACGTTTTAATTTGTGTGTTTTATAGCACATTTCTACACTCCTTTTTTCAGGACATTTTTCACACTACAATGTCTTGGCAGACCTTCCATATCCTGTCACGTGTGATTCGCTTTGATGACAAGAGCAGAGAACATTATGAGTGTGAGCCACAAATGAACACAACATGCGGGTTAACATCAAGCCATAGGGTTACATCTGCTTCTCTGATAACTGTGGATATGGCCCTTTGTATGTACAGTATAGACCTATATGGATGGTTTTCAGCAGAAATAGCACCAAAAGTGATTGTTCTACAGTAGCTGCGAGTGATCAGATAAACTTTTTTTTTTCCAGTCGTATTTCAGAGTAATTCGTGAAATGACTGCCAGGTGGCGCAAAGTGACATTTTCCATTGTCTCTGTTTTAAAATATAATTAAGTCATAAAAAAGTCAGAACAATATGTTGCATCGAAGAAATACTATAGTAATTTAGACATCTGTGTATTTTATACAACAAACATCAAAGATCTAAACCAGAGCTATTGATATTTACTGTACAAAAATTAGTAAAAAAAAAAAAAGGAAAAACATTGAAGTTGAACATTGAAACAAGTTCACTAGCTGGCAATTTAATTTGTACAAAGAATGAACTTTTATATATCCTATCTCTGTTTGTATCTGTTTATTGTTATTAAAAAATACATTCAAAGACATAAAATTTTAAATATAGAAATAACTGGAAAACTAGACTTTCAGAATAAAACATTAAAAATAACTGAAAAAAGACTATCTAAAAATGCTGTGTTGTTTCTGTAAACACATTGTTGGGTTGTTTATGCTGGGTCAAAATTCTGGGTTATTTCGGATACTTTAAACACATTGTTGGGTTGCTCATGTTGGGTCAAATCAGTTGTAGCGAGTCATTTAAAAATGAACACCTGGTTGGGTTATTTTGACCCAACAACTGGTTTGTTCCTTATTATCTGTTTCCTCCAAACAGCAGCCTGCAAAATGTTCGAAATATTATTGTTATTGTGTTACAAGTTGTCAAGGCGTGCGCCTGTGATGGGCTGCGCCCAAATCAATATCGCTCCTCGCTCCCTAGCTAGGCAGCCTCTCCTTCTGCTGGTGCGTGAAAGAGCAGGGTCGCGGAATTAGGCATGGCTGGTGAGCTATCGCCGCTAAGGATCCCGGGCTTCTCCCCGCGCTATAAAATACAGCGGGGAGTGTAGCTCGGGGTCTGTTGGGAGACTTCTCTGAAGGCTCACTAGGTACAGTTGGTGGCATCCCCTTCTGCAGGTTCGTGCAGGGGTGGGGCCACTGGAAATGGGCACGGCTGTGGCCTCATCAGTGCTAGTGGATCACAGGCTTCTCCCTGTGTTATAAAAACAAGACGGGGAGTGCAGCTCGGGGTCTGGTTGGTCTGTCTGGTATCGCGCTGAAAACATGGAAGAGTTTGAATTTGATTTGAATGTGGAAGAGTGCCATGCAAGCGTGGTGATGCGATCCAGGGCCCAGCAAACAAAACTGAAAGCAGTCATTAGATCGACCATGTGACGGACAGCCGCAAGAGCCCCCCCCTGCACTCGCACTCTGGCACAGAGCCAGCCTTTGGGATCCAGCCGCCAAAGAGGGAAAAAAATGCTGCACATACATGTTACGGCCCCTGTTCTCAGCCTGGAAAACCACCCAGCCACTGGATACTATCAGGTCACTATTATGACCATATAAAGGGATGCATTATTTCCATGTTTGATAAACTAATGCTTAATAATGGAGTTAATGGTTCCTGAGTAGCGTAACAGATAAGCATTTTCCATGGCATATAGATAAATTCTCCATGAGTGACTGTCTGTGGCAAGATTTTAGGGTGCAAGAGCGGCCAGCTTTTTAGGATAGGGATGGGAGGGGTCTCCCTTATCAATCTCAGCAAAACAAACCAGTCATGGTGGTCTGTGAATTCACTCAACTGAAAGTGAGAAGATAGTGTTTTCTTCCAAGTGTGTTATACTGCCATGTAACATTGCATGAATGGTCTTCACCCTCCATGGATATCATAAAAGATGGTTGGGAATTGACCATGACTCAGTTCAGTACATACGATTTAATTTTTTTCCTACAGGTTATAGCACCATTATTATGAGCATTTACAGTACAACAGTGCATGCAGCACATGAGAACACATTGTCATTTAGGATATCTTTTGAGAGGTCATCTTTATCAATAGTATAATAATAAAATAATAATATCTTTGTCACATATTCCCCAGGTTGAACTACATGTATAGTCTGTCATCACACAGTGACAACATATATGAAGCTCTATGAACATGCTGATCACAATGCACTTAGTTTCTCTCTTACTTTTCACATGCCATAAACATCTAAATAACATCTCAGGTGTTCAAATTTATTTTGTGAAATTGTGAACTACTGGTAAGAATTCAGTGCATCTAAGAACAATCTGTATTTTAAAGTATTTTGTTAATTTATAAATATTAAGTATTGAGCCATTTTTATATGACTCTTTGAGAATAATATCCTAATGTTGTTGAATTTTCAAAGAAGGTGTTGATTAATTTTCTATAACAATAGCTATAACAATAGTTGTAGCTATAGCGGACAGATGACTTCCATGCAGGACAGACGAGCTCTACAGAGGGTGGTGCGATCAGCTGAGCGCATCATCCACACCGAGCTCCCTGACCTGGACTCGATCTACAGCAGGCGGTGCTGGACCAAGGCCAGGAAGATTGTGAGGGACCTCAGCCACCCCAGCAATGGACTGTTCTCTCTGTTGAGGTCAGGAAAGTGATTCTGCTCCCTGAAGGCCAATACAGAGAGACTGAGGAGGAGCTTCTTCCCGCAGGCGATACGGTCCCTCAACCAGCACACCATACAGTACTGACTGACCCACTTTACACTCCCACACGCATGCTTCTTGCACTCTCTCTGGACATTCGGGACAACCATTGCACACCCTTCACACTACATTACTATTTATTCTATATGCACAAGTCACTTTAAGTATGAATACTTTACAGCATACTTGCACACCCCCTGGACATTTCTATTTATATTCCATTTTTTTCTATACTGTACACCTAGGTACACCAAGGCTTTCTTATATTTTCTTATATCATTTATTTATTTATTTATTTATTTATTTATTTTTCTATATTTACACCCAGGTTTTCTTATTTTCTTATATTTTTCTTATATTTTTCTTATTGTATATTTGTATATTTGTACTGTACATATATTTTATTCTTAATTAAATCTATTTCTACTTTCTTTATTATATTTTTTTGTATAAATAGTCTTTAACAGTCTTTAATAGTCTTTTATTCTAAGGTCACGGGCAGTCGCCTAAGCATTTCACTACATATCGTACTGTGTATGACTGTGTATGTGACAAATAAAATTTGAATTTGAATTTGAATAATTGAAGTTACAGATTTATATTTGTGTGTTTATTAGCATATCTATTGTTAAAACACATTAATTGACTTGTACTGTGTAAGGTGCATATAATCAAAGACCTACAGTATAGTTATTTAACAAAGAAAAACTATATATTCCGATTTGGATGGTAATGATTTCTGTAAGCGGATGTTTATTTAACATTTATATAACATTTGTAGAAGGTGTCTCAAGTGTCAGTGCTTTGTAACATTCAATATTGTTCTCTCACAGGATAGTCTTCAGGACTTTTTTTATAGTTGCTATATTGTGACTATTGTATACATAAACAGTATGTCTCGGGTTACTTTGCTGTAACCCTGTTCCCTAAAAAAGCGGGAATGAGATTCTGCGTGAAAATGCTATGGGAACGTCCCTTTGTTCCACCGGTTGTGAAGCACGTGCGTATCAAACACGCCAAACTTTGGCTTATATAACCTCGGTCAGGTGACGTCATCTGATGAGGTGCACCTGCAGGTTATAAATAGGAGTGAACCGGAAACATCCTCAGGTCAAATTTTTTTTGTCTGAAAGGACGTCCAGTCACTGCAGTGCAGCATTGGAGCGCAGCATCTCGTTTCCGCTTTTTCAGGGAACAGGGTTACAGCAAAGTAACCTGAGACGTTCCCTTCCAAAAGGTACACTCGATGCTACATGAAAATGCTATGGGATTGAGAATACCAACGCCGCCACACTGCAAGTATCTGGACCCCCAGGGTTGTGTAGTGCGCGCGCACAGTCATCAAAGAGGTCTCAGACATAACTTTGGGATGCTGACTCGAGGACCTGCGAGCCTGGAATAGGCATGGACATTCAAACTATAAAATCTGATGCGGAGAGGACCAACCTGCCGCACCACACGCTTGCTGCGAGGGGACCCTGGTCAAATGTGCTCTAATTCCTAGAGGTGAAGTCTGACCAGGCGCCTCGTAGGCTAGGGCAATAGCATCTCTCACTCAATGTGACAGTGTTTGTCTAATGGCGGCCAGCCCCCAGTTGCGGCTCCCATAGCATATAAAGAAGCTGATCTGA
Source organism: Clarias macrocephalus (assembly GCA_011419295.1). Lineage (NCBI taxonomy): Eukaryota > Metazoa > Chordata > Actinopteri > Siluriformes > Clariidae > Clarias > Clarias macrocephalus. The sequence goes on along the minus strand of JAAGKR010006978.1, from coordinate 20,929 downwards.
TTTACGCCACTGGCTAGTGCGGTGGACATAAATCTGAAGAGCGCATACTGGACACAGTAAGTGAAGTCTTTCCTGCTCCAGAGCTGTAAATTGCGGAAGACAGAAGGCTTTGAGAACAACTGGGTGGATGGTCGAGAATGGAACTTTCGGAAAGGTACAGTATTTCGGGTGAGGAAGATGAATAGCTTTGACTAGCCCAGGGGCAAAGTCTAGGCAAGATTTTGAAACCGACAGAGCCTGCAAATGCCCAATTCTCTTTAGAGAAGTACCGGCAATTAGAAAAAAACATCTTAAGAGTCAGAAGCCTGACAGGCGCTGACTCTAGTGGTTTGAAAGGTATATTAACCAGACCTTCGAGCACAATAGTCCCAAGAAGGGACTGTTGCTCTAGTGGGTTGCCTCCACCGTTTAGCTCCACGAATAAAGCGGGCAACTAAAGGGTGCTTTTCCACAGTAACCCCATCAGTCAGAACATGACAAGCCAAAATGGTGGCTACGTACGTTCTGAAAGTACTAGGGCATAAGCCCGAGGACAACTTGCAGAAACAATTTGGCAGTGAACTGGGTCTACATGTTTTGCCATGCACCAACTTTCAAATACACTCCATTTGAGGGCATAAGTTCTTCTAGTGGAGGGAGCCCTAGCACTTAGTATCGTTTCAATTACACTGGGTGGAAAACAAGCATCTCTTAATTGCTCCCCTTCAGGGGCCAGATGTGAAGGTTCCAAAGCTCGGTCCCCTGAAATATTGTCCCCTGTGTCTGATACAGAAGATCCCTCCACACTGGAATCACCATGGTGAATGGTCAAGGAGAGATTTTAGATCTGAGAACCACACTTTGCTCGGCCAACGGGGCGCTATCAATTATTATTTATATTATATTATATTATTATAATATATTATATATTATTAGTATTATATTTATACAACAACGAAGATGTTACTCTACACGGCTTGGTGGGGAGTGTGGGCTTTTTCAGTGAAGATGAGCTCCCAGAAGAGAGATAGCCCACAAGTGTCTCTTCAATCTGGGGTATCATTGTATAACCTCGCGCCTTCGCATCAACGACATAAATAAATCGATGTTGATGACACAAAGACACAGGAAGAGTAAGGCTTACTCCAAGAACGAGTTAACTCGTCATGGAGGTCGCCAAAAAGGGAGAGCGCGCTGTTGAGGTTCCTCCCCCTGGCCACCCGGCAGGTCTTTCCTTTTTTTTTTTTTAAACCTGTCATCTAAACTTCGAGCGCTTGGGGGTGCTCTGAGGGGAAGTCTCTTTCGCCCATTCAGAAGAAGCGCCGGGACGTGCTTGAGAAGTGGGCGTGAGAGCCTCCTGATCCGGTGAGAGAAAAGGAAAAATCCATTTCACGCGCTTCTGCCAGATCGGCACGTGATCCCCAGGAGTCTGCCATTCCACAGATTTCCAATAGGGTTTAAGTCTGGGCTCTAACTAGGCCATGCAAGGACATTAAACTTTCTCTAACCTTCTCTCCTTTGCTTCAGTTGCACCAGGGACTGAAATGCTCCAGGAAAGCACTTGGCATCATGCTCAGCTAATCAAAATGACTACAGCTGACTAAGTGTCAAATGGCTTTGTCTGTTAGCTTCACCTGATCATTTTTAACACTTCAAAAAAAGTACATTTATATAGTCAAATATAATAACATTATGTGCAGGTTCAATTTGCCATAAACAAACAAACAAACAAACAAAAGCACAAAAAAAAAAGCAAATAAATAGTATAAGACCATTTGTGTCATCTGTCATTTTCTGTCATCTGTAGTACTCAGGATCACATTTTAATGCATGATGCTCATTTGCAGGACATTTTTCCTTTTCTTGGGTCAATAAGAGACTGTAGTGTCTCTGTCAGTAAATGCAAACATTGAAGATGTTACTTTCCTGTTCTTCATGGCAAGAAGCTCAGAGGGAAGCTCTTTTTTTCCCCCCACTTTCCCCAAAATGGTGACCATTGTTTTCAGCAGTTCCTTGCATAATGTTATTACCATTCCGTCCTTAAGCTATGTCTAGTACCACCCTCATGCTCTGATTCTTTCAGTGGCTTCTCCTGATCCTTTAACAGTGCATATTTGCAATTCCCATTTGCTGCCTATATTTTGATACTGTATTTTGCTGGTTTGTTTGGTATGTACTCATAAGGAATTTTACCATGGTACACTGTAAAAACTCCAACTAGATAAATGTTGAATTAATTAATATTAAACATCATTCTAACATCAATTAACATCTGTTAGCAACCGTTATACTGAACTGCCTGCCACTTACACACAGTATGAATGCAGATCAATTCCTGCTTTCTGTTCACCCAGATGAGAAGGGTTCCCTGTTGAGTCCGGTTTCTCAAGGAGTTTTTCCTTGCCACTGTCGCCCTCGGCTTGCTCATCAGGGACTATCTGACCATTTTGATTCATACACATTTACATTCCATACAAACTTAAATAATTCTTTAGATTGTGTAAAGCTGTTTTGCAACAATGACAATTGTTAAAAGCGCTATAAAAATAAAACTGAATTGAGTTGAATTGAATATTGTGTTGTTGGCCCAACTTCTTACATTGGTATTCGTTGAGACAAAAGGTAACATTTACCTTGAGTTTATAAGACAATTCACTTCAGTACTAGGTAAGTTAAAAGATATAAAAACTGGCAGAAGCACTAATGATTATCTACGAGCGAGTGTTATATTGATTAACTTATTTGTATGAAAGCCAAACTGAGTACATACCCTGTTAATTTAAAACATCACTCCAAACATAGTTACTCATAAGAATGGCAAAGTAAAACCATTAATAATATATAATATGAAACAATACATAGCTTTAACTCATCATTAGAATTGCAGAAAACTCTCTGGTATTTTACACTCTCTGGTATTATATATCTTATTCATATCTTTAATTTTATTATAACTAGATATTCTGTGAAATTTATTAATCTGTGCCTTTACTTCTCGTTTATTTAACCAATAGCTCTGCTGCGGAGGATGGGATCAGAGGTGTGAGCGCTGGCCTTTTGGAGCTACTGGAGAAGCATGAACAAGCTGTTGAACTTTTTTGTATCTGACCCATAGAAAAAACTGTTCATCTTTGCTAGTTTTTAAAAATGGTTATGGTATTGTAATATACAATAAAATAATCAGCAAGATATTGAAAAGCATCTGGTGTTATTCAGGTATTTTTACTGACCTTTAAGCAAATAAAACCTGTATTTTTCTGTTTTATGCAGATCATCATTTTAACTTTGACTAGTTTTGCAACAATTTAGGTTTATTAAATAATGTTTGTGTGTTTTAGTTGTTGGGATATTGTTAGACCAATTTCTTATATATATATATATATATATATATATATATATATATATATACACACATACAAAGTTTGGACACACCTTCTCATTCCAAGAGTTTTCTTTATTGTGTTCTTTAGCCCAAACGCGTCTCTTCTGCTTGTTGCCTGTCCTTAGCAGTGGTTTCCTAGGAGATATTCTACCATGAAGTCTCCTCTAAACAGTTGTTCTAGAGATGTGTCTGCTGCTAGAACTCTGTGTGGAATTGACCTGCTCTCTGATCTGAGCTGCTGTTAACCTGCGATTTCTGAGGCTGGTGACTCGGATGAACTTATCCTCCGCAGCAGAGGCGACTCTTGGTTTTCCTTTCCTGGGGCGGTCCGCATGTGAGCCAGTTTCTTTGTAGCGCTTGATGGTTTTTGTGACTGCACTTGGGGACACTTTCCCGAAGTTTTCCCAATTTTTCGGACTGACTGACCTTCATTTCTTAAAGTAATGATGGCAACTCGTTTTTTTCTTCACTTAGCTGCTTTTTTCTTGCCATAATACAAATTCAACCTCTTTGAATGAGAAGGTGTGTCCAAACTTTTGGTCTGTACTCTATATATCACTTGAACCAACTACATCAGTGGGCTACAATGGGAGACAACTTACTTTTTTGAGTGGATGAAAAGTTGGGCCAAGTCAACCTTTGACGTACCTTAATTGATCCCTCAACCAATAATACTTGAGTCATTGAGTAACCTCATTGAGTCGACTTAAATATTTGAATAACAAGTTGAGTTAACTTAAGATTTTAAACTGGATTTTAAACTTCTCTAAAAAGTTCCATATATAAATTTCCACAATAGTAAACTATATTACAAACCATTGTATAAATTCTTACTGGTATTTTCTAAAGGGGCAGTGCCCACGAAACGCAAACACAAACTAATTCACAGTTATGTAGGGGCCTGGATTGTAAACAAGGGTAATTGGGTGAGCCTTGGGTGTCAGTGTGACTTCAAGTTTAATGTTCATGTTCTCACTTTGTCTGTGTGTGTATTCTGGTGTGCGTGGGTGTTGCACTTGCCACCAGTTATGCCACCTCTGTGGCAATTCTCTCTGGTTTATTGAAAGCACAAACAAATTTTCACAAGTAAACGGGCTGGAAAAAGATGCAGATGAGATTCATCATCAGTTTAATCTGATGGTCTGATGCTTTGGAGCATTGTGGAAAGAATTGGATATAGTGGGTATGTGGTGGCATGGCAAGAGAAGATAATCAGCAGGATCCCTTCTGTTGAAAAAGGAGGAAGGAAAACCTGAATGCATGTTGTAGAAAAGTGGTAGGAATGAAGGACTGATATTTTACATTCTTGAGCTATGAGTCTTGTCAAAGGGGTTATCAGGTTGCAATTTCTCTTTTTGACCAGGAGATTCAAGGGATATCAGGTGTAAGTCTTGGCAGACCAAGGGTGAAGAATTTGTTGGGAATTCTATTTCTTACTGATTCATAACACTTGTCTCTAAATCCCAGAATGGAAAATCTGTCATATAGAGAGAAAGTGTTATGCATTAGGAAGAAATAGATTCCCTAACCAGCTTTTTACCCTCAGTATGCCATGACTTAAAATGATAAACCTTAAATCTCCTGAGCAGAATGAGAAATTACCACCTTGTCACCATTTGAAAAGACGTATGTCTAAAACAACTCACTGTCCCTGTAGCAGCAACCTCATTGAAAGCCTCAAAACTGAACAAAGCTTAGAGCATCTCTTTTCTATTTTGTATTCAACAAATTGTACCCTATGGTGCCAAAATGTATGCTTTATCTTTATTGTAGTATTTGTGGAAGTTTTATTATGGTGATAAGGGTGCCACTTGAAAACTATGAAAATGGGTTGATAAATATCTTATTTTCCTGATCCATTGATGAAGCGTTTTCGATAGATTTTTTTTCTATATATGCTATGAAGATGTTTTTGGCTATCAGACAATTACTGGTGTCAAAACTAGGCTGGGGGTTTCCTTTGCTTTCCAAGTCATTCTCAATTGAATACCCTAAACATAAGATTTCTAGAAAGTTTTCAGAGGCTCTCCTCGTAAATAAATTCTTACTGCCATATTTTAACAATCAGACTGGTACAGTAGTACATTTGGTATCCAAACGGACCTTATTGGACCAGGAATATGAAAATATATAATATATTACTCAAATGACCCAAAATGCAACTTGAAAAAGCTAAGTAAAGGTGAACATAAAGGATGTTGTCTTCCTTGGAATTTTATCTAGGCCAATTTAAATAACAGACTTTGCCATGTAGTTTTCTTAATTATATTTGATGTTGTCTCTACAGGTTTTTTTTTTTTTTCACCTAAACACAATAATGAAGTATGCTACTTCATTTGATTTTTTTTATTTTATTTTTTATTATGTGATAGCAAGTAAAACTGGTGAAATAGTTCTAAGGATATGTAGAATGTTCTTACTATAAAAGCTTAAAAAAAAAGGTGACAGGAAAACAAGTCTCTTGGACCTCCTGGTCCAAGAGACTGGAAACTTTCTGAACATCCCTGTATTATGCAAAAACACTTGGTTAAGAAAAACAGCTGCACAAAAGCTTCTAGGTTTTTACATGGAAAAAGCATTACATGAGGGGTTTGATTCACTTGCTTCTCAGGTAGGACCTGTTTTATTTGAAGTTACTGTACATACACTGACAAAGTCATCATCCAACTTCTGTACAAAGTATTGTCAGCTAATCAGAAGCTGTAGATTGAATGAACTGACAGGCCAGCTATTAATAACGTTCAGCTAATTTAAATAGCTTTCAGCAAAAAAAAAAAAAAATATATATATATATATATATAGGGTTAAAAATACATGCACAATCTTTTGCCAAATCTGCTAGTTAAGCAATGAGCATAAACAAAAACCAGAGTCTTACTCATCTACCCAGTTCATTTTTACTTTCTCAGTTACATAAGCCTTTATTATACCCTCAAAAAGTGTGGGTACTCAGATATCCGTGTGTGTGTGTGTGTGTGTGTGTGTGTGTGTGTGTGTGTGTGTGTGTGTGTGTGTGTGTGTGTGTGCGCGTGCGCGCGTGCATGATCGCATGAATTTCTGTCTCAATAAACAAGGCCTTTTTGCTGAGCTGTTTGAGCATATCTGAAAAAGGTTAACAAACATAATATGAGCTTTTTATTGCTAGTAATAGTATTACCATTTAAATCTATTAATATGGAAATTATGGCTATGTTTGTAAGTGAAAGTTAAAGTATTACCATTACACATTACAGATTCACATTGTAAATAGAACAAGATTGGAAAAGAAAAGAAACCCACTTGTTTAGTGAAAAATTTACCAGGGAGCATAAATATTAGACTTTTGATCAATGAAAAAAAATCATTTTGTATGATGAGCCTAAATTGACCCTTTTCCAGAGAGATGGAGTGTCAGGATAAGACGGGAAATTATGAAATGATGCAAACATCATGGATAGTATCAATGGTAGTATCGCTCTTTGTTCATTCAGAAGGCTCCCTACAGAGACAGCATCCCCTTCTGCAGGTGTGTGTAGGGGAGGGGTCGATGAATTGGGCACAGCTGGTCTAGAATCAATGAATGGATCTGGGGCTAATGCAATATTATAAAAGTGAGGTCCAGAATCCATAGTAACAACAGTGAGAGGTTAAATTTCTGGAGTTTAATGCTCAGAGCCAAGAGTTGTCCAGCAAACGGTTAACGTGAGAGGGGCATGTGGATGGGGCGATGTCATGTGCCCCAAGGACTTCAAAGTTGAGTAAACTGAATGTCGCCGTTTGATCACCACATGGGAAAGAAAGGCCAAGCGAATGTACGCACTGCATCATCTTCACAGTTAACCAGCTTTGGCGATCCAGCCGCTGAGGGGAAAAAGGCTGCTGTGTTCACTGTTAAGGTTCCTGTTCCCAGTCAGGGTAAGCCGCCCGAACATTAGAAGTCACAAGGGGTTCACACCGAGACTGTGCCAGTGAATGACTGGACAGGGCTGGCCGGCCACCACAGCAAGAGGAGAAGAGAGACGCATTATAAAGCCCACAGGAGGTGCTGCCCAGGAGACTACATTGCCACTCTAAAGCTGCCAACCTACACCAATATGCACACACGCCCAGGGAACCTCAAAGGTGAACAAGCTACACTGTTGATGCAACAGCTTGCGCACGCTATGCATTCGTTATCTGTCATTGCACCAGCCTGAGCAAGCAATCGTGCCATTTCACCTGTCTAAGCTAATTGCATCTTAGTGCCGCCATTTCACCTGCTTAAGCACGTGAGACAAAGGCGAGTAGACTGAGTGATGCCTTTTCACCTAGTTGAGCTCGTTGCATAAAAGCAAGTGGACTGAGTGTAGACATGTCACATGATTGAGCTTGTTGCACATAAGGGCAAGTGGACAGAGGGCTGGCATGTTACCTATGCAAGATTACCTCGCAAAGCAGGTGTACTGCACACCGTCAATTTACCTATCCGAGCCCACGACACAAAAGCGGGCAGACTGAACAACGCCGATTCACTGGGGAAAAAAAATGGGAAGACTGAACATACAGTTTAAAAATTATGTAGATAATATATTAGATTATTTTTTTTGTTTTGTTTTTGTTTGAATCTTTTAGATTTTATCATCTACAGCACATTACATCGCATCTACTAATAAGAAAAGAGACATAAATTAGGTCATGAAAATGGAAAAAAAATTCATGTTGTATGATGAGCCTAATTTTACCCTTTTCCAGAGTGATGGTGTGTCAGGATAAAAAGGGAGTTTCTGAAGTTATGCACCTCTTAGACTTTCGATAAATAGTTTTTCGAAAGATTTTCTTCTTCTTATCTATCTTTTCTGTCTTTTCAAAGTTTATTTGTTATATGTTAATGAATCCACTAAATAAGGTCTAGAGATGTTTTTGCTGACTTTGTAGACTATGCAAAAATAGTTCCTTAAATATATAACTCCTTAAATTCCTAAACAGTGAATCCTGTTATTTTACACTATATATAGTTTGCCTATGCATTTATATTTATATAGACCTAAATTCAAAATGTGTAATGCTAAAGCATTGTGCACGCATTTAATAAACAAATCTGACAAAAAACTAAAAGCATTGCATAAAAGGCATTTATAGCATTATTTTGCCACCTTGTGGACATTTAAATGTATGGCAGAATTTCTTTCTTGTGATTTCATACATATTTCTTGGCAGTCACTACCATTTATATAGCTTCTTTATTAGATAAACATTGTATGTGCAGCCAATTTTTTAGATTTTTTCTTGATTTAATCAATGTGAGGTTTTTATGACCACAGCAATTAGCTGGACATTGCAGTCGTAGACTCATATTCATCGCAGAAGAATTTATCTTGTAAATGTTGACCTTATTTTATAATGATAACAAATTGTTCAGACCAATAGATGTGCTACAGTTAGGTACTATACTTCCGAAGTGACCTATATTATAGTCATTTTGTAAAAAAAATAAAAATAAATAAAAAATTGACCAGTGAGTATTAATAGAAGCTAGATGCTTCTAATAAACTATCACCTGAATAAAAGTTTACACCACAATGGATGTATTATATATTTTGCCATGTTGCCATATACAGTATCTCTTTTGTTACAAGAACCACAGATGCATACAGCACTAGTCAAAGTTTGGACAGTTTGTAATTTATTCATTTTTTATTATTTTCTGTATACTGCATACTGTATTAAATCCTTCTGATCTGTTCTGTTTTAAAGATAATGTGATTGCACAGCACCATATACACTTAGACAATTGTGTGAGGAAAGCAAACATTTTTGCATCCAGTCAGCTATAAAAGAACAGTGTACCCCAACTGAAATTCCATGTAATTTTGGCAAAATATGTTTAGATTTTTTCAACAGTGATGTCAAAGAACATTATTGGCATGAAAAAAATCATTTTGGGCAAAAGTGTCTTTTTTAGTTTTTAGCTGTTTTTAAGAATTTAGTCATAGTAAACTGACAGTTTTTTTTTTTTCCGGACCAAAACACAATTGTAGTCAAGCCAAGAAAAGATGGGAAAAGGCACGATACCCTTTGGGATATATCTCTGTTCAATAATACCAATTAGATCAAGCTCTTTGCAACTGTAATACCAAATACGTTTATAACCACTAATCAAAAGTGACTGTCAGCTTAACCAGTTCTTCCCTACCCAGATTGTGTCTCAAATGTCTTTTAGAGTTTAAGTGATCCTCTGAGTGTAAGTTTAAAGCTGAGATATAATCAATATATACAATCAATGGCATTGAACTGTTTAAACATTGAAACTACCACTAATGAAGAGTGACTTTTAGTTTGGCTGTGGATCAAATGACTTTAATGGGATCAAGTGAAGGAAACCGAATCCAGGAATTTCACTAAAGGTGTACTGTGAGTGGGCTTTTACCTATTTATATTTGCCTGCATTATGAACAAACAACTTACAACTATGCATTTTTAAAGTATCTGCATAATTCAAATGTTACCCAGATAATATAATTTCAGATTGGAGGAAAGTTGTTTTCATTGTTGCCTTGCACCTCCAGGATCTGGGTTTGATTCCCGGCCAGGCTCGATTCCTGTCTCTGTGTGCATGGAGTTTGCATGCACCCCCCCCCCCCACCCCCACCCCCGTGCTTGATGGGTTTACTCTGGGTACTCCAGTTTCCTCCCACAGTCCAAAGACATGTACAGTAGGAAGTAGGATAGGCTAATTGGCGTTTCCAAATCACACATAGTGTGTCAGTGAGTGAGTGTGTGTATGTGTGTGTGAATATTTTATTTGATTGCCTTTTTTATTTTGGAGCACAATGGAGTAAAAAAAAAAAATTCGAATGTTTCTCGAACCCCTCTTTTACTATTTGAGTGCTGAAATGTGCCTATGCCACCAGGGAATAAAATAAAATTCATTGATGGAATAACCTGGTTATTCTGCACAGGCATGTATTCAGGTGATGTCATTTTACTTGTTTCTTGGTTGTGTGAAAGTGGGCTTGCAGGAAGAGCAAACACACAATCTGTTGCTCCTAGCTCATCCAGGAAAATGAAAGTGTGGTGCACATTCCGTACCACAGCCAGCTACATAATGCGCGCTCAAGGGGTGGAGTAGCAAAATTCATCTCGGCTGGCAGGACATTTCAGCTCACAGTCCTGGAGCAATCACTCTGCTATAAAAGGCTGCCAGCATGTCAGTATGGGAAGTTGGGTGAGTTGAGTTCATAACTCATGGTGCTGGCTCTGTCCTTGTGCTCCTGCAGACTCCAACCTCCTACTTACTACCCATGTCACAGTGGGAGACTGACGAGGCAAATGTATGATAACAGAGATTTGGTTGAAGAAGCTTGTAAGACTCCTGATGTGGTGGATGAAGAGGGCTGAAACTTGGACCAACTGCTCTCTTATGTCCTGTTTGTCATCTGGGAAACACTGCAAGCCTCCATTGGGTTCACCCAATTTGAGCTGCAGTTTTGAAGATGGCCCAGGTCTGCTTGAGGTGATGAAAGAAGCCTGTAATCCCACCAATCGCCCTTCTGGTCTGTTGCTGTCCTCATTTGCAACAGATGATTGACTGCATTTTCCTGGTGGTGCATGTCCCCATGGAATGAGCCTAGGCAGAACAATGACATGCATCATCCAACACACCCAAAAGAATTTAAACAATTTGGTGCTGCTGCTTGCCAGTGCCAAACATGGACACCGTGGACGAGGTGCCAATCCATTGCAGGGCACACACACATACACACACTCACTCACTCACTCACACACTATGGGTGATTTGGAAACGCCAATTAGCCTATCCTACTTCCTACTGTACACGTCTTTGGACTGTGGGAGGAAACTGGAGTACCCAGAGTAAACCCATCAAGCATGGGGGTGGGGGGTGGGGGCATGCAAACTATGCACACAGAGATGGGAATCGAGCCTGGCCGGGAATTGAACCCAGATCCTGGAGGCAAGTCGACAATGAAAACAACTTCTTTCCTCCAATCTGAAATTATATTATCTGGGTAACATTTGAATCATGCAGATATTTTAAAAATGCATAGTTGTAAGTTGTTTGTTCATAATGCGAGTTCCTGGCATGATGGCACATCCCTATACCACCATGAAGCAAGTTGGGCCAGTGAACTATGGTCTGCAATAGTCTGAAAAGAAAACTCTCTGGGCAGTAGTATGTGAATGTATTAAAAAAGTGAATTGAACTATTGCCTCCTGTTGAAACTTTTGCTACTGTGTTTTTACAACCAGAGAGACAGAACTTGGCCCTGTGTGGGACCATACTCCATCACAATACTAAGAGCTGATCAAGCTGATTCTGGGATATTTTCTCTTTTTAATTGACCCAGGATTCACACATCTCATGAAACATGACAAAGACTCCCCCAAGTACAGACATCTTTCAGCTGCCTTATCGAGCCCTGAAGGTCCACCATCATGCTGTTACAATGGAGGTGGCCACCATGCCCCTTGATGGCATCATGGCATCTGGTCCAGACTTATCACAGTTGTTCCCAAGCCTAATTGATCTATCCAACTATGAATGGATGACCATGGAAAGTATGGAAAGATCATAAATTGGGGAACTCACTACAAGAAAGACTGGTGATCCGCAAAACGTGTTTTCTGGGACTGACCAAGGCACAGTTCATGGATGGATCAGCCTATAAAAACATGTCTAATGCACACACTGCCACATGCTGGGAAATATAGCCTAGTCATTCATTAGTTCATTGAGTGGCAAAAAATACTGCACTGTATGCAGATGCATTGTATTTAAAATTGGCTGCCACATACTTAAAAAAAAACCTCTCTTATAACAATGTACAATTGTATTATATTTTTCCCTAGAGGGAAAATGCATTACAGGTGCATCTCAATAAATTGGAATGTCAATGAAAAAATTTATTTATTTCAGTAATACAATTAAAAAAGTGATATGAGTGAAAAACTCATTATATTATATAGATTTAGTACACAGTGTATTTCACATGTTTATTTCTTTCAATTTTGATGATTATGACTTACGTACAGCTATTGAAATCTTAAAATTCAGAAAATTTGAATATTTTGAAAAAAGTTCAATATTGGAGACTCATGGTGCCACACTTTTATCAGCTATTTAACTCAAAACACCTGCAAAGGTTTCCTGAGCCTTTAAATTATCTCTTAGTCTGGTTTAGTAGGCTACAAAATCATGGGGAAGAATGCTGACTTGACAGTTGTCTGGAAGGCTATCATTGACACCCTGAACAGGAAAAGGTGCACAAGCAACAGGGATAGCCTTGAGAAGATGGTAAAACAAAGCCCATTCAAGAATTTGGGAGAGATTGACAAGTAGTGGACTGCAGCTGGAGTCAGTGCTTCCAGAAATACCATGCACTGATGCATCCAGGACATGGGCTACACGTCACATTCCTTGTGTCAAGCCTGAACTGTTGCTCAGTGGGCCTCTTTTTAAATAAAAGTAAATTTTGCATTCATTTGGAAATCAAGATCCCAGAGTCTGGAGAAAGCTATAGGAGAGGCGCAGAATCCAAGTTGCTTGAGGTCTAGTGTAAAATTTGCACAGTCAGTGTCAGTTTGGGGAGCCATGTCATCTGCTGGTGTTGATCCACTGTTTTATCAGGTCCAAGGTCAGTGCAGCCGTCTACCAGGAGGTTTTATAGCACTTCCTGCTTCCCTCTGCTGACCAGCTTTATGCAGATGCTGATTTCATTTTCCAGCAGGACTTGGCACCCTCCCACACTGCCAAAAGTATTAATACCTGGTTTAAGTACCATGATGTTGCTGTACTTGATTGCCCAGCAAAGTCGCCCAACCTAAACCCGTAGAGAATCTATGTGGTATTGTGAAGAGAAGGATGTGAGACATCAGACCCAAAAAGGCAGAAAAACTGAAGGCTGTCTTCTATAACACCTCAGCAGTGCCACAGACTGATCACCACCATGCCACGCTGCATTGCTGCTGTAATTTATTAATATTGAGTGTTGTACATGTTCATACATTTCAGTAGTCCATTTCTTTGTTAAAAATCTTATTTCATTATTTTTTTATTGGACTTAAGTAATATTAAAATTTTCTAAGATAATGAATTTTTGGTTTTCATTAGCTATAAGACATAATCATCAAAAGTAAAAGAAATAAACACTTGAAATATACCAATCTGTTGGTATAATATGAGTTTGCCTTTTGAATTGAAATAAATCAACTTTTCAATAATATTGTAATTTATTGAGATGCATTTGTATGCTAGGTATACTATATAGGTTTTGTGAGAATTTTGGGCTGTGTGAGAATTTCTTCAATAAAGGATGTGATTCAAGGTTTGATTAGGATTTTTGAGGGTCAAAATGTCACACTTCAAGGTTCAAGATTTATTGTTATAATCAACAAAATTGTAGGAGGTATTTTTTTTTTAGGTATTATAGCTGAAAACTCTTTATTTGTCAGTCAAATTTTTATTATTTTTTGGGGTGCAATTGTTCATGGCAGCTGACCTTTACGTTGATTTAATTAAAGAGAAGGATACAATTATTTATCATCATCATCATCATCATCATCATAAATGAAAGAAAGGCACTCTGCTACAACATTACTAGTATCAAGCGGTTTCTGAACAAATGACTAGGTCTGAAGCATCTTATATGTGTTAAGGAGAAAAAGAACTATGCCTTTACTCACTGGTCCAATGTCCTCTTTTCTGAAGAAGTTCTTTTATGAAGAATTTTGATTTTGTTTGGAAATCAAGGTCTCGTATTTAGAGGGATTGTAGAAAGGCACAGAAGTCAGTCACAGAAGCTTCCACAGTCAGTGATGATTTCAGGTGCCTCTCCATGTCCTCTGCTGGTTTTGGTCCACTGTATTCTATCATATCCAAAAAGTCAATGCCACCAACAACCATAATATTTTGGAGCACATTTTGCTTCCATCTGCTGGCAAGCTTTATGGATGATGATTTTCTTTTCCAACTACAACTAACTGTTTGCTGACTGTGGTATTACTGTGCCTAACTCACTTGTCCTTGACCTGAAGAATCTATGAATGGTCAAGAGGAAGATGAGAACATCTGTCCCCATAATACAGGTTTGGTGAAGGCTGCTATTAAAGCAACCTGGCCTTCAGTAAAGCCTTATTAGCTCTACAGATTGATTGCCCCCATGCTATGCTGCAAAATGCAGTAATTCATGCTAAAGGAGCACAGACCAAGTATGAAGTGAAAAAATTAACACATTACATTTCAAATGATGGATCTCTTGAGTGGTAAATCCTTTTTCGATTGATGTTAGCAATTGTGTGAACAGGTTTTTGTATTGCCGTGAGCTGTTAGCCATAACATCAAAACCAAAAAGTATTTGAATTGTTCACTTTATGTACAATGAATCTAGAATAGATTAGTTTAACTTTTTGAATTTAAATGACTCTTGTCAGTCATTGTCTGCTCCCATCAAGGGGCCATCACAGTGGACCATCTGATTTGCACATAACTTGGCATAGGTTTTAAGCCAAATGCGCTTCCTGACACAACCCTCCCATTTTATCCGCACTGCATCTGTGCTGGGCTGGGGTTTGAGGATTGGGTGGGAGCAATTAAACTCAGGCCTTCCGCATGGCATGCAAGAAACACACACCTAAGCCACCAATACCCTAAATTACTCTTAATCTTTAATCATTCAAATTAATTTAGATGTAGTATATACAGTATAATGTGTGTGTGTGTGTGTGTGTGTGTGTGTGTGTGTGTGTGTGTGTGTGTGTGTGTGTGTGTTTAAAATTTACCTCGTTTGATCTCTGTTAAGCAGAATTAGCACATGTTTTTTTTAGTTATGCATTTTTGTCCCTGCTGCCTTAACTCAGTAGAAACACAGATTTTAGACGTAGTTCTCAAAAACTTTCTCAAGGTTATGTGAATGAAGTGCAGAGGGTAGAGAAATATTTTGGACCTATAACCTTCACTAAAGATTCTGACACAAGGATTACTCATAACGTCCATTCCAGATGGTCTCTGTCAAGCAGGCAGAAAGTACACTTATTTACTTTTTAATTACATGCTTCATTAACATTTAATGTCTTCATGAAATGCACCAGAGTAAAGGCAAGAGAAGAACTGAACATAAAAAAATAACAACAGTTAAAAAAAAATAAAAGTGGGGGAGGAGAACAGAAATCACTATCAGATCGCTTACCTGAGTAAGTCCTTCTTATTTTTATTATCACCCAGCATGAACATAACATAGTGTGGTGTGCATATGTTTAATGAAAATTATTTATATTATATTAATGAATAACTAAATTATAATAATAAACTTTTAATAATGAGGAACCATATAATACATAATACTGAACACTCCACAAGCCCTGAACAGTGATTATACGGAGATATCGCCATATCCTTGAGAACAAGTTTTTACTATCAAGACTAAAATATTTTAATATGTGTGATTAATGAGCCATTAATAAGTTTTACTTAAATACTTATTGTCTTTTAACCAGCAATAATTGCAAATCCAACAACACAACTGCATACATAAAGTTGAAGTGGCTTGAATCCTGTTTGATCCTTACATAACTGTGAGAAGGGACTATAGATTATTAATTTTAAAAGAAGATGTGGGTTTAGATATGTGGAATGTTATAATGAGTAGAGAAACACTGTCCCCCTGCCATATGTTAAAGAAAAACAGCAGCTTGCTGTGGGTTTCAGGTTTTAGCTTTATGTAAATATGGGTGAAATTAATCAACGCAATAGTGCACAACTTGTATTCTTTTCTTATGTATATACTGATTTTATAGATGATTGTTTGAATTGCATTTTAAAATTACTGGAATGTTAACCTTGCGAACTTTACTGTTCACCTTTAATATTCAATTATTTGTCATGAAGCAAATTATTCCATTTGTTTATATGTTTTATATATACATGCACATACATACATACATACATACATACAAACATGCAGTACTGTGCAAAAGTCTTATTATCTGTAGTACAATTTTGTTATTTTGTTTTACAATTACAATTTGTTTATTATGTCTCCATTATTATGTACAAGATAATTCCCTACAAAGATACACTAAACTTAATGAATAAATAACATCAATTGGATTCCTGTTTTTGTATCATTGCTGCGAAATTTTCGCATTCGTCTTTTTTGTCGTTTTTGAAGCGTGTGTGTATCAAACACGCCAAATTTTTGGCTTATATAACCTCAGTCAGGTGATGTCATCTGATGAGGTGCACCTGCAGGTCATGAATAGGAGTGAACCGGAAACATCCTCAGGTCAATTTTTGTCTGAAAGGACATCCGGCCATGCCAGCAGTGCGGCATTGGAGCGCAGCATCTCGTTCCCGCTTTTTCAGGGAACAGGGTTACAGCAAAGTAACCAGAGACATTCCCTTTCAAAAGCTACACTTGATGCTCCGTGAAAACGCTATGGGAACAAGAATACCAACGCCGCCACACTGCAAGTGCCTGGACCCCCAGGTTGTATTGCATGTGTGTACAATAGCCAAAGAGGTCTCAGACATAATTTTGGGAAGCTGACTCGAGGACCCGAGAGCCTGGAGCAGCATGGACATCCAAACTATAAAATCTGACAAATGTGTGTGGAGAGGACCAACCTGCTGCATCATACACTTGCTGCAAGGGGACACCTCTTGCTAGAGGAATTGATGAGGCAATCCCCCTGGTCGAGTGAGCAATATCATCTCTCACCCAATGTGACAGTGTTTGTCTAACAGGCGCTGACTCTAGTGGTTCGAATAGGGTGTCAATCAGACCTTCAAGCACAATAGCTAAGGCCCACAAAGGGACCGTCACTCTAGTGGGCGGCCTCAACCTCTCCAGCTCCCTTGGGCTGGACGGCCATCTAAGACTGCATCCCAGCCCGTGAGGGAAGCATCTGTCGTTAACATCCAGACCCAGAGTCAAAAACCGGGCTCTGAACCACATAGAAAGGGTATGAAACCCCTGTAACCCTTATTTGCCTCTGGGGATTGGCCCTTGGATAAAATCCCCTGGCGCTTAGCAACAACTGAAATGAGGTCATGAACAAAAGGCCCAAAGGTATCACTGTGGGCGCAGCTGCCATGAGAGCTAAAACACTCTGAAAGTAATGAACAATCACTTTCTGGCCTAGCCTGATTTGCTTTAGGGTTTTGAGAATGGATTAGAATGGAGACAGCTGTGCCTGCATTGTGATCAAATTCCATATGATGCCCAAATACATTCCTCTGAGCAGGAAAGAGAATGCCTCTCATAGCATTGAGTCTCAATCGTAAAGAATTGAGGTGAGCTATTACAACATCTCAATTTCGAAGTGCTAGCTGCTAAGACTGAGCCAGGATCAGCCAGTCATCTATATAATTCAGAATACGGATGCCCTGGAATCATAAAGCCAGAGCTGCTTCCATACATTTTATATATGAAAGGTCCCGATACTGGTAAGCTTCGCCCCCGAAAGCAAACCTCAGGAACTTCCTGTGTTGTGGCAATATTTCTTTATGAAAATATGCGTCTTTTAGGTCGATTGTCACAAACCAATCCCCTGGTTAGATTTGAGAAACAATCAGTTTGACATTTTGATATTAAGCCCACGAAGATGTAACATTGGACGCAACCCCATCTCTCCTGGAAACCAGGAAATACTAACTTTAGTAGCCTGGGTCTCTGTCTGACAGGGGAACATGTTCTATGGCCCCTTTTTCCAGCAAAGTCTGTAATTGCAGAGTCAGCAGATGCACTCGTTCCGGAAGTCTGTAATTGCAGAGTCAGCAGATGCACTCGTTCTGGAAGTCTGTAATTGCAGAGTCAGCAGATGCACTCGTTCCGGAAGTGAAGACCACGCCATTGAAACGTGGAGGATGATGTGCAAAATGAATCCTGTAGCCTTTCTCTAAGTGCTTTGTACCTACAGAGACATACCTGACGGAGACGCCCTCCAGGGGGTGTCAGGGAGGAGTCTTTATCCCTTATTGGAATTTTTACACGCCCCTCCACCTCGAGAGACACCCCCGTGGTCCTGGGCACGTCAGATAGACCCGCCAGTGCTTTTTGGCGAAGATGATGCTCCTCAGGTCCGGTCTTTTTGAGGCGGATTGTGAAGCACAGCGAGTCCCTCCCCAGTCTCTACAAGGAGGTACCCAGCTCACCACACTCTCCTTCTGCGCCTCATGCCTCGTGAGGACTAGACCTGGTTGGGACTGGGTGGCCGACAGTCATGACTCCTGAGCACGGCAGGGGAGAAACTTCACAAGGCCTGTTCATAGAGCTTCGCCTCCCTAAACCTAGTGGCGGCAGTGTTTACGGTCTCGCCGAAGAGACTAGAAGGCCGTAAAGCACCTTAATAGGGAGGACATCACAGTGCTCACACTCTCCCTGGAACCCAAGGAAAGCATGCTCTTCCCCCAGACACTCAACACAAAATCTTGGAAATCGCCCTCCAAAAGAGATCTATTACATGGAGGCACGCATCTCTTAGTAAACTCTGCCATATTGGTAAGTTAACACTTTTCTTTTGTTTGTATATTTGCTTGCACACACACACGCAAACACAATGCAGTCCTTGAAGACCAAAAGACCTGAGGATGTTTCCAGTTCACTCCTATTTACAGCCTGCAGGTGCACCTCATCAGATGACGTCATCTGACCGATGTTATATAAGGCAAAAATTTGGTGTGTTTGATACACACATACTTCACAACCAGCTGAACAAAGAGATGTTCCCATAGATTTTTCACGTAGCATTGAGTGTATCTTTTGAAAGGGAACCAACCGTCTGCTAGCTGCATAGAGTCGTCACTCAGGGTTCATCATACTGAGACTGTGTCTGGTCCCCGAGCTAAACACAAATTTACAAAGACTCAGAAAGTCTGTTTTAGTAATTTAATTAACAAAGATACCGCAAATTTAGAGCACACTGAATGTGCAGCCGGCAGCTCTGATCTGAAGCTCGGACTGTTAAATATAAGATCTCTCTCATCTAAAGCAGTTATTGTTAATGAAATCACAGATCTGGAGTTTGATATACTCTGTTTAACAGAAACCTGGATTAAACAGGATGAGTATGTAGCTTTAAATGAAGCTAGTCCTCCTGGATACAGCTACATACACCCGCCTCGGCTAACTGGTAGAGGAGGCGTCGCAGTTATTTACAATAATAATCTGTCTATTGTACAAAAACACGGACACAAATTTAATGCATTTGAAGTTCGCTATAGTAACATAAAAAGTGTAGCTACAAATATTAAGTCTGCTCATTCGATCCCGCTAATTATCATTTGCAGACAACCAGGGCCGTACTCTGAATTTCTCTGTGAATTTGCAGATTTCCTCTCTAACCTAGTCATTTCTGTAGAGAAAGGGTTAATTACTGGAGATTTTAATATTCATTTTGAGAATCCAGAAGTCCCTCTGAGAACAGCATTTATGTCCATACTGGACTCGGTAGGAGTAAATCAATGTGTAGTAGGACCCACTCATAAAGCAGGTCACACTTTAGATTTAATATTATTCTTTAGATTGATCATAAGAAATGTATTCACAATTCCACTGTTCTCTCAGATCACTATCTTGTCTCAATTAAAGTGTGTCATAGTAATAATGTACGCACAGCACCGCGATGCCATCTGAAACTGTCACGAAGCAACCGGAGAATGATCAGAAGACTAGCAGTTAGCCCGTGTAGCGTGGATGGTAAACCCAAACGCGGAAGTAGCGCGAACAGGCAGGATAACCACGCGATTTATTATTAGAACTCTCTCACGTAGAGAGCAAGAGTTTACACAATTAAACCCGCGTTCTAACAACACACACTCAATCAGGAATATAACCCAAAATGGTGAGTACTCACGAAATGGAAGAGATCGCATCGGAGACAGCATGGGTAGACTCAATGACTGAGCAATGTGAGGCGCCATCTTGTTTCCTTTTATGCTTCCTGAAATGCGACCGTATTACTTCCAGGTCCTAGTGCCGGTCGTGTTACGAGTGTGCATGACAGTACCCCCCTGTCCAGGACCGACTCTCGACGGTCCTGGGGTGGAGGATACCCGACGACGGTAGTCCCGGATGAGTTCAGGGTCTAGGACGAAACGAGCCGGAATCCAAGATCGCTCCTCGGGACCGTAACCTTTCCAATCGACCAGGTACTGGAGCCCTCTGCCCCGAGGACGTGAGTCAAGGATCCGGCGAACGGTGTAGGCGGGACCACCCTCAATGATACGGGGAGGAGGAGCAGGGTGGGTGGGGGAAACCATAGGTGAAGTGATGAAGGGTTTGAGTTGTGACGTGTGGAATACCGGATGGGTTCGGAGCGCCGCAGGCAGCTGGAGCCGGTAGGTGACAGGGTTGATCCGGAGGGTTATGCGGTAAGGGCCGATGAACCTGGGTGAGAGTTTGCGAGATTCTGTATGGAGGTGCAGATTTTTCGTTGATAACCAGACCTTGTCACCTACATTGTACAATCGTCCCGGGGGGTGCCGACGGCGATGTTGAGCGGCGTAGCGGGTATTGGCACGATGAATGGCTGCTCTAGCTTGTTCCCACAGCCGCCGGCACCTACGGACCAACTGTTGGGCCGACGGAACATCAA
>JAAGKR010006977.1:0-39629 GCA_011419295.1 Clarias macrocephalus | reverse complement strand
CACACACACACACACACACACACACACACACACACACACGTCATTCCATATATGACTTTCTATTTCAACGTTTCCAAATGTAATTGGGTGCATTGATGGCACCCACATTCCTATTAAATCTCCTTCAATAAATGAGTGCGACTATGTTACCAGCAAATCGATTCTTAGCATTAATGTAAAGGTAACAACTTGATTTTTTGTGTCCTTAATTTTGTGCCTTGTTAAAATCATTAAACTCATTACTTTTTTCCACTAACTCTAGGTAATATGTGAGGCAACCCACATCATCACTAATGTTAAGGCAAAGTGGCCAGAATCTGTCCTTGATGCCAGAATTTTCTGCGAGTTATCATTATGCCAGACATTTCAGCAGGGTATGTTTGGCTTTATAATTTTTTTTTTTTTTTACTATATATTTGTGTTGTACCCTGGAATCATTACAGGACAGTATAATGGTTACTTGCTGGGGGACAGAGGATACCCTTGTCTGCCCTATTTAATGACACTCTACCCTGAACCTGATCCTGGACCACAGACACGCTTTAACCTCCCTCACAGCTCAACACGGGCCAAGGTGGAGATGACCATACGGATCCTAAGTCTAGGTTTCAGTGTCTGCGTGGGCTTCGGGTCAGTCCAGAGAGGGCGTGCGACATCATAGTGGCTCATGTTCTGCTTCACAACATTGCCACTATAAGAGGAGAGAACCACCATCCCTGTATTGAAGAAGATGGCCCAGAGGAACCCATACAGATTTTTGCACACAACAGAGATGGTAGACTTTTGAGAGACAGGATTTGTCAAAATTATTTTTATTACATTGTTTGCACTGGTCTTCTGTGCAGTTTATTTCTTTATTTCCTGAAAAATAATGAAAGTAAAATGAAATAAAATGGGTTTTTTTTACATTGCTTTATATATACAACACTTTTAACATGCAACAGATTAATATTCACACAAGTTCTCATCTTAAGTAATTAAATTTCTAGTGTTGCTTTTTTAATGGATAGCCTTTTCTCCAGCATTTGAAGCTGTATAAGGTCCATCTCCCTGTCACTTCTTTCTTATTTGTTCTTGAAGATGTACCTTATACAGCTCTTTTGCTGGCAATTAGGAAGGCAAAAATAATTAAATAAATGAGATTCTGTCAGACAATAAAATTTAAATATGGACAACTGTACACAAGTTCTTACAGTAATTAGATCGTGCATTGAGGTTGAAGGACCTTCATTTGTGGGCAAATCCCCCGGTGTTACGTGGTGCGGTATGGAGAGCCGCACCACGCGATGTTTTTAATAATAAGAGCCCTTATGCTGGGCGTTAGAGTGGGTAAATTAAATAGGAGTTAGTGAGAGTGCTTGTGATACACACGGAAAGACCTTCCCGTTTGGAAAGAGCGTGGGATTATTAATTAAGGAACTTAAAAGGAAAAGAAATGAAAAGTGAAAACAGAGCTCCACCGTCTACGCGAGAACGAATGGGGCTCTGGAAAATGAAACAAAACTTGTGCTCTCTGGGCGTTCGCCCTTACCGAGGACCTATGGGAGAGAGAGAGAGAGTTTGTGCTTCGTGCACTAATACACCGTACTGAGCGCGCACGCTGTACTGCTGAGTGCCGCTCTCTCTATCTCTCTCTCACTCGGTCTCACCGGCGTCTTAAACAGACAGAGGCTGGGGCTTTGCCTCTGTCCCTAAACATCTGTCTGTCTGTCTGTCTGTCTGTCTGTCTTTTATTTTCTTTCTTTCTTTTTTTCTTTTCTTTGGCCCTGATACCTTTACCGGTGCTACCTAAATGATCGCACAAAGTGCGCCGGTATCCGGACCCTTAAATAAACACGCCGTCAGGAGTGGCTCATTCAGGCTGATTGCCTGATGACGGCGTTGCCTAGCAACCATGTGTATAAATGGCCGTTCTTTTGCCTGTTCAGAACTCTGCGTGGTAACAGATTGCGGATTTGCCCGTTCTGAACAGTTTAAGCACGGCTCTGCCCCTCGCGTGACCCGCGTCGTTACACAGGTATGTACTGTGAAAGAACAATGACAGTTTGTTACTCTAATGTAAAAAGGGGGCATGCATTATAATGGTATGCATCATACCTCAGTGGATATACCAGCATTGTCCACTTCTGTCACAGCAGATCTGGTCTCTTCATCGTCATCTTCATCCTTCAGTGGAAATATGCAAGTATACATTATCTGGCAAAAAGAAAAAAACAAAAGATCTAAAGGCAACTAAAAGTACCTGGCAACAAAATACTTACAACTGTGACAGACTGTGTTCTTTCTGTAGAGTCCAATAATACAATCCCTCCATCAGTATCTATAAGAAAATACAACCCATAAAATTCTCAATATTATCAAAGAAAAAACAATAATGCAGGAAAAAACATGTCAAAGTAATACAACTAAGATCACAGTAGCCTATACATCATATGTAGTTAAATAAAGTAAGCCTTCATAAAAATGTTAAGCATGTTCAAAAAGTTACAGAGATAGTAATTTATTAAGTCAAATAATTAATACAAATCATGTGGTAAACTTACATTTCACCATGTTACTTATGGTGCATGGTGTGTGTGTGATGACGTGGCCCTTTATTACGTAACAGAGCCAGCTCCTCAGATGGGGTGAGGGGAGGTGGTGGTGGGCCCCAGACAGTTAGACGGGCTTCAGCCTTCTTTCTATTAGCTACATGACAGAAAGAATATACTAAATTGTGTTTAATATATAGTTCAGTGATCGTGTAATCAAATATTACCTTTTGCAATGTTTTTGTGTTTCATTTTGACTTGGCTCAAAGTTCTTCTGGCTCCAGAAGGATTTCACCATATTAAATAAGAAATCATATATTCCTAGTCAATATACATTGGTACTGTATTCTGAAGAACTGAATGGCAGGAAAAGTAAATGCTTTCATAGTGATTTAACAATCAAAGGGATGCGGAAGGGGTGTTTAATTATTTTGCATTATAATAAAAGGGAAGCCGATGTCAAATTTGCAATTTAATACACTCACGCATTTACTCCGTCCATTATTTTTTGCCAAGCCACCTCTCTTTCTTTAGCCAATGCCGCCGTATTGCTTTTTTTCATTATTATTGCCTTGAATTCCTCATATACAGTACGTGCATCAAAACCTCTAACTCCGCCTCAGTGAAGTATGCCGCCCTCTTTTTTTTTCATTTGAGTTTCCATTTTGACTTGTGAAATCGGCAATCCATTGAAAACGTCTTTACTGTATGCATGCTCCGTGCATGCACATTAACTCTGGGTAACCAGTAGGAGCTTGACTAAGCTTACTCTTCTTGGGTGTTTTGGAACCGACATACTCATGGTAAACAGGTTTGGGGTAAATCAACCGGGAGGTTATGATTTACCAAATGGTAAGTTAACCAAGCTTTCTGGAAACCCCCCCTAGAACAGAACAGCGAAACAAGCAGGATAATCACAAAAACAAAACAGAGACAAGACAAAGGACTAACTAAACACACGACTATGTATACAGAAACTAATGAGCCACCTCGGTTGGCACACAATATTTCACATTCCTGTGCAGAGCAAATAACTTATGCATTAAAACTTAAAGGAATTAACTCATTATTAATCATCAATGGTATATCATCAGATGTAAAATAATTTAATTAAGTAATAATAGTGTTTTGTTTTTTTATACGCAGGTGTTGAGAGTTTTCAGATCACATTCAGAAGGTTAAGCCTTCAAACTAGAGCATATGTCACTATCCAATGTCACTCCCATGTCGCTGGTGCTATGATGATTATTCAGCATACAATTATTGCACAATTCAGGCATATTCCAGTAATACACAAAAGAGGGTGACAATGGCTGATAAACCAGCTGAGAGTCTGATCACTGCAGACAAGGAACATCCCACAAAACCTGCAGTTTTGGAGTTGCTCTGAACCAGATCTCATCCTCTAGGCATCACAATCTGGCACTTGTCAAAGCCTTATGTTGGTCCATTTTTTCTGCTTCCAGCACATCGACTTCAGGAAAAAGAATCACTTGCTGCCTAATATATACCAAACACTTTTAGCTCCCATTATAATGAGATATTAAAACTACAGCTACTGTGAGAAGAGACAAATTTTTATGGCTAGACTATTGGGCCAGAGCAACTCCAAAACTGCAGCTCTTGCGGGATGTTTGCAGGCTGCAGTGGTCAGGACACACCAAAAGTTATCCAAGGAAGGAAAACCTGTGAACCAGCAACAGAGTCATGAGAAACCAAGGGTCACTGATGCATGTGGCAGGAGATGTCTAGCCCATGTAGTTCGATCCAGTTTAGAGCTGCTGCAGCTCTAATTGCAAGCAAGGGGAACTAACATGTTCTCATGGTTGCTTGGACTGAGAAAGAGGCTACAAAGAACCTGCAGTTCAAAAGGAGTCAACTTTATCGACAACTTCAATCTTTTCTGGGGCCAAAGACAACTGTTCAAACTGGATGGTCTCCACCTAAACAAACTTGGTGCTAGGGTGCTAAAGGAAAATATCTTTTTCTCCCTCCATCATCCTTTAGCAGAGTGTGCCAATCCTCTTAACCTGAATGGCACATGCATGCCTGGACAAAGTATGAGTGATCACAGACAGCTTTCGAATCATCATGTGGCTAAAGAATCCGACAAGGACACTGATAACACCACACAGCCAAAACAACCACTGCTCATCACTGACATCCCGGCTCAGTCCTGCTCACAAAGCTCATCACAAACAGATTGTGACATACTACAACAGCTTCAAAATAACATTCTGGAAAATAGCCATGGAATTCAGGACAATATACTAAAGCCACCGGAAATACCGGAGCCAGAGCCCATCTCATCAGACACATTATCCCTCTCTCTGTATACTGGGACCAAACTCTCCCACTCTTTTGCTGCAAGCCCCCAGATGCCAACTAAAAAACAGCGAGCTCCACTACCACCAAGGCCTGTGGCCCCAGCTCGTCCTCCTCCCCCTATGAGAGGTCTCAGACCGCTGTCACAGTGCCAGGGCTCAAACCCCCCTCCTACATCTGGTCTAGGTGAATTGAAACAAACAGATAGCAGCTACGATAGCAGTAACATTCACAAATGTTTACAGAACAAGCGGGAACCCAGTGTGCCTGTAGCTTTCTCTATCTGTGTTTTATCACGTGATAGAAAGCCCAAGGCCTTCTTAAGCCACACGGCTGACCCATCTAATCTCCCAGTTATTATGCATCAAACTAAGATTACTGTCGGGACACAAAGAAATGCCATCAAGTTAGCATTTTTAAATATTCACTCACTAAAAAATAAATAATTTTTAATCAGTGACCTGATCACCACAAACAAATTGGATTTTATGTTCTTTAATGAAACTTGGTTAGATGATAGCTGCAGTGCAACAGTCCTAAATGAAACAGCCCCTCCTAACTTTACTTTCATGAGTGTCTGCAGAACTGTTAGGAGAGGTGGAGGTGTAGCTGCTCTATTTAAAGATGTCTATCAATGCAAGCAAGTGTCATTTGGTCAGTTTTTGTCTTTTGAATATCTAGGTATTTTGCTAAAAGGTGCTCCACGCATTCTGTTCATCGTTATTTACAGACCTCCAAAATACTCTCCAGACTTTACTGAAGAATTCACAGAACTGCTATCAATGATTTCCTCAGAGTTCGTTTTCGACTGTTTTGCCATAGCAGGGGACTAATATTCACATAGATAATGCAGAAATCAATATTACAAAAAAATGATGTGTTTTAAACACTTTTGACCTGATTCAGCATGTGCACGGGCCCACACATAATCGTGGACACACTCTGGACTTACTCATCAGTAAGGGTCTAAACATCTCATCCATTGTTATAAAGGACGTAGCACTATCTGATCACTTCTTCATTTTCTTTGATATATTGATCTCTGTTACCACTGAACCTAGATCTGTGTCTGTCAGAAAAAGAAGCATTAATGAGAACACAAGTGCCCTATTTATGAAGGCTATATCCTTAACACCAAGCATTTTTGCAGACTCTGTTGATCTTCTGTTTGGAAACAGATCTTTTAGAAGTGGTGAACACCTCACTTCTCTCTGGGACTTTTCCAAACTCTTTGAAAACTGCAGTTGTTAAGCCACTTCTGAAAAAAAAAATCTTGATAATTCCATACTAAATAACTACAGACCAATATCAAAACTTCCTTTTATAGGCAAGATTATTGAAAAGGTTGTCTTTTATCAGGTGAACAACCACTTAAACTCAAATGAATACCTGGACAGTTTTCAATCTGGCTTCCAAGCGCATCACAGTACAGAGACAGCGCTCATAAAGATAATAAATTCGTTTAAATTCTGACTCTGGCAAAATATCATTGTTGGTACTGCTAGATCTTAGCTCTGCGTTTGACACTGTCGATCATAACATACTAATAAAAAGACTGGAAAACTGGGTCGGGCTTACTGGGATGGTAATCAAATGGTTCAGGTCATACTTAGAAGGGAGAGATTATTATGTGAGTATAGGAGAGCATAAGTCTAAGTGGACGTCCATGACACGCGGAGTCCCACAAGGATCAATACTTGTACCACTCCTGTTTAGCCATATGCTCCCACTAAGTCAGATAATGAAAAAGAACCAAATTGTCTTTCACAGCTATGCTGATGATACCCAGCTTTACATAGCCTTATCTCCAAATGATTATAGCCCCGTAGACTCCCTCTGCCAATGCATTGATGAAATTAACTTTTGGATGTGCCAAAATTTTCTTCAGTTAAACAAGGAGAAAACTGAAGTCATTGCATTTGGAAACAAAGATGAAGCTCTGAAGGTGAATGCATACCTTCTCTCTAGGGGTCAAACAACTAAAAATCAAGTTAGGAATCTTGGGGTGATTCTGGAGACAGACCTTAGTTTCAGTAGTCATGTCAAAGCAGTAACTAAATCACCATACTATCATCTCAAAAACATTGCAATAATTAGATGTTTTGTTTCCAATCACGACTTGGAGAAACTTGTCCATGCCTTTATCACCAGCAGGGTGGATTATTGTAATGGTCTCCTTGTCGGCCTTCCCATGAAGACCGTTAGACAGCTGCAGCTCATCCAAAACGCTGCTGCCAGAATTCTGACTAGAACCAGAAAATCTGAGCACATCACACCAGTCCTCAGGTCCTTACACTGACTGCCTGTAACATGCAGGATAGATTTTAAAGTACTTTTACTCGTTTATAAATCACTCAATGGCCTAGGACCTAAATACATTGCAGATATGTTCACTGAATATAAACCTAACAGATCACTCAGATCATTAGGATCGAGCCAGTTAGAAATACCAAGGGTTCACACAAAACAAGGGGAGTCCGCTTTTAGCTATTATGCTGCCCACAGTTGGAACCAGCTTCCAGATGAGATCAGATGTGCAAAAAGACTAGTCACATTTAAATCTAGACTTAAAACTCATCTGTTTAGCTGTGCATTTATTGAATGAGCGCTGTGCTACTGTACGTCCGAACTGACTGCATTATTTTATGTTTATTTTATGTTTTTAACTGTTTTATTTTGATTGTAAATCAAATTTTAATTAGGTTTAAAAGTATCTTAAATCAAATTTTACATTTTTATTTTTTATTATAATTTTTATGTTATTTTATTTTATTTTTTTGCCATTGTTTTCTATTTCATTTTATCATTATTTTCTTCTCTTTTACAGTATGTAAAGCATTTTGAATTACCATTGTGTCTGAAATGTGCTATACAAATAAACTTGCCTTGCCTTGCCTAATTGCTGAAAGGTTAATGCTGGTTCCCTTAGAAAGGTGTCGGCACACAGGTCGTTACTGTTTTAGTGGGAAAAGGGGTTGCATGCATAATATACAGCAGGTGGTCATAATGTTTCGGCTGATCGATGTATCTCTTACTAAATTCAGACAAGAAAGAAATATTACTTACTGATCAATAAAACAGTACACAAATACTCTCACAATTCAGCTTGCACTTAGAATGATGTACTATTACTGTGCTCCGACCACGATTAATCCTTGCTCCTCGCTCACACTGTCATCCATACGCCGGCTCTACACGCACCGGCTTCACTCCACACCTCAGGAAATTTTATCATATAACCCCAATACTAGAATCCCTCCACTGGCTACCTGTTAAGTTTAGAATTAATTACAAACTAGCATTACTTACGTACAAGGCCCTAAATGGTTTAGCTTCCACGTACCTAGCGAGTCTTCTGTCACATTACAATCTGCAGGGCTCCTCAAGATGACAAACATCAGGATTTATGGTAGTTCCCAGAATATCAAAGTCTACAAAAGGGGCAAAGCATTTTCATATTTAGCTCCTAAGCTTTGGAATAGCCTTCCAGTTTAAAAGCAGACTCAAGACACATATCTTTATCCTGGCATACACATAATTCGTCCCATAACCTCATACCCCAGTATATTTAAATGCATCTAGTCATTTAGTACATTTAATCATCTAGTGCTGCTAATAAAATGAACGGAACCTACTCTAATTCCTTCTACCTGTTCTTTGTCTTTCTACTCATCCCGAGGGATCTGGAGATTGCGCCAGACAGAGGCCAACGAAAAAGATCCTGAGGCATCCAGCGAAAGAGCACCTGGATTCTGCATTGTGATGGTTTGGTGCTACACACGCTGCTCCTGTGCTCCTAGCCATCCAGACCCGCTGTGCCCTCTCCATCTGCACCTGTCTGACCCATCCTAGAGTCATGCTGGTGCCAAACTGAACTTGACGTTATGTTAGACATCTTCTGTTATAATGAACTTCCAGCTGGCTAATACACAGTATGACTTCAGATCAAACCCTGCTTTCTGTCATCATCCAAATAAGGATGGATTCCCTGTTGAGTCTGATTCCTCTCAAGGTTTCTTCCTATTACTATCTCAGGGAGTTTTTCCTTGCCACCCTCATTGTCACCCCTAGGCTTGCTCATCAGAGACAATCAGATCACTATACTCTATACACATTTTTCTTTTTCCCATACATTTCAATATTCTTCTTTTAATTTTGTGAAACTGCTTTGAGACAATGACCATTGTTAAATGTACTATATAAATAAAATTGAATTGAATATATATACATAAAAAAAAAACTAAAAATATGTAGCTGCAAAACATGGAAGACCGGTCTCTATTCCATGTCTTTATGAGGAGAGATACAAAACAAACGTCTCAGGTTACTTGGCTGTAACCCTGTTCCCTGATAAAGCGGGAACGAGATGCTGCGTGAAGCCTGTGCATGTCAAAACCGCCGAATACCTTCGGCTTATAACCTCTGCCAGGCATGACGTCACCGAATAAGGTGCACCTGCAGGTTATAAATAGGAGTGAACCGGAAACATTCAAAAGCTACACTCGATGCTGCGTGAAAACGCTATGGGAACAAGAATACCAAAGCCGCCGCACTGCAAGTGTCTGGACCCCCAGGTTGTGTAGCGTGTGCGCACAAGCCGAGGAGGTCTCAGACCTAGCTCTGGGATGCTGACTCAAGGATCCGTGAACACAGAGTAGCATTGACATCCAGACTATAAAATCTAACAAATGTGTGTGAAGAGGACCAGCCCCCCGCATCACACACCTGCTGCAGGGGGACGCCTCTTGCCAAGGCAATCGATGAGGCAATCCCCCTGGTTGAGTGAGCCCTGATCCCCAGAGGCGAAGTGTGACCAAGTGTGTCTAGTGGCAGCCGCCCCCCGGTTGCGACCCCCATGGCAAATAAAGAGCTGCTCTGACTTACGCCACTGGCTAGTACGGTGGACGTAGATCCGAAGAGCACATACTGGACACAGTAAGTGAAGTCTTTCCTGCTCCAGAGCTGTGAAAGGTGGAGGACATAAGGCTTCGAGAACAACTGGGTGCATGGTCGAGAATGGAACCTTGGGAAGATAGTTCGGGTGAGGATGCAGAATAGCTTTGACTAGCCCAGGGGCAAAGCCTAGGCAGGATGGGGAGACTGACAGAGCCTGCAGATCCCCAATCCTCTTCAAAGAAGTAATAGCCATAAGAAAAACCATCTTAAGAGACAGAAGCCTGACAGGCGCTCACTCTAGTGGTTCGAAAGGGGTGTCGGCCAGGCCTTTGAGTACGATAGTTAAGTCCTATAAAGGGACCGTCGGTCTAGTGGGCGGCTTTAACTATTTAGCTCCACGAATAAAACGGGCAACTAAATGGTGCTTCCCCACAGAGACCCCATCATTCAGAACGTGACAAACCGAAATAGCGGCTACGTACGTTCTGAGCGTACTAGGGCATAAGCCCGAGGACAACTTTTCTTGCAGAAACTCCAGCACTGAAACAATCTGGCAGTGAACTGGGTCTACATGTCTTGCCATGCACCAATTTTCAAATACACTCCATTTGAGGGCATAAGTTCTTCTAGTGGAGGGAGCCCTGGCACTTAAAATGGCTGAAAGCCCGTCATGTCTTAGTTGGTCCCGTTCAGGGGCCAAACGTGAAGGTTCCAGAGCTCGGGCCGGGGATGAAGTATTGTCCCCTGCGCCTGAGACAGAAGATCCCTCCTCACTGGAATCACCCAGTGATTCCTAACTAATTCCACTAATATCTCTCCTCGAGTCGTCGAGGAGAGATATTAGATCCGAGAACCACACTCTGGTGGCCAATGGGGCGCTATCAATAAGAGGCGCAAACCCTGTTGACGGACCCTCGCCAGGACTCCTGGGAGCAGAACTATAGGTGGAAACGCATAAAGGCGTAATCTGGGCCACGTGTGGGCCATTGCGTCCAGACCCAGGGGAGCTGGAGGAGTGGGAGAGTAGTAAAGGGGGCATTGTGCTGCCTCTTGTGAGGCAAAAAGGTCCACCTCTGCTACGTAAAATCTTTCCCAGATTTTACTGACTACTTCGGGGTGGAGTTTCCATTCCCCATGTTTTACAGCTTGTCTGGATAGCAAGTCTGCTCCTACATTCATATGCCCTGGAATGTAAATCGCCCAGAGTGACAGAAACTTGTCCTGTGCCCAAAGCAGAACCTGGTGCGCTAGCTTGTTCAAGCGGCGCGAGCGCAGTCCACCCTGGCGAATTATGTACGAGACTACCGCAGTGCTGTCCACCCGCACTAGGACATGGTAGCCTCTCAACTGCTGGAGGAAGTATTTTGAGGCAATTGATGTGCCACGCGAGAAGATGACCTCTCCAGCTCCCTTGTGCTGGACGGCCATCCAAGACCACACCCCAGCCTCATGAGGGAAGCGTCTGTCATTAGCATCTTGCGACGACAAGACGGACCTAGAGTGGGACCCAAAGTCAGAAACCAGGGTCTGAACCACATAGGAAGGGTACGAAGGGTTCGACACGAGCAGGAGACAGCTGTGCCCGCATTGTGACCGAATCCCATGTGACACCCAAATATGTTGTCCTCCAGGAAGGAGAATGCTTTTTGTGGCGTTGAGTCTCAATCCTAAAGAATGAAGATAGGCTAGGACGACATCCCGATGTCGAAGCGCTAGCTCCTGAGACTGGGCCAGAATCAGTCAGTCGTCGATGTAATTCAAAATATGGATGCCCTGGAGTCGTAAAGGAGCCAGAGCTGCATCCATGCATTTTGTATATGTGCAGGGTGACAGAGCTAGGCCAAATGGAAGGACCCGATACTGGTAAGCTTCTCCCCCAAAAGCAAAGCTCAGGAACTTCCTGTGCTGTGGCAATATTTCTATATGATAATATGCGTCCTTGAGATCGATTGTGACCCTCATTTTGACAGTCAACATTTTGAATCTGGATTACCTGAGATAGCGGTTCAAGCCACGAAGATCCAAGATCGGACGCAACCACCCCCCCCACATGTCTTGGGCACCAAAAGTACCGACTGTAGTAGCCCGACTCTCTGTCTGGGAGGGGAACATGTTCTATGGCCCCTTTGCCCAGCAGAGTCTGTAACTCCTGGGCCAGCAGATGTGCTCGGTCTGGTTGCAAACTGAATCCTGTAGCCTGTGCCTACAGTCCTTTGTACCCAAGCAGATACGCCTGGCAGTAGTTTCAATGCTGCCAGCTTCTCCGAAAGGGGCACGAGCTATGACACTTCGGCTGGATGGGGGGGGGGGGGAGTTAGGTGTTAGGTATCCTGAAGTGTGGCAGGAGATGCCCGAACACCCAACTTTTTGTTGGAGACCGGCTCTCCTCGAAACACCAGTGGTGGCGGGGATTGAACACCGGCCTCCCGGGAGTGCCAGGGAGGAGGCCCTGTTTTGTGATAAAAATCCAGGCGCCCCTCCCTGGGGGCAGACACCCCCACGGCCCCAGGCGCACAAACCTCAGGGCTTCTTCTTTGAGGAGAGGAAGCTCCTCAGATCAGGTCTGAGCAGATTTTTGAGAAGAGTGGCAAGCCCCACTGGCCGACAGTCCTGGTTCTTGAGCACAGCAGGGAAGGAACCTCCCAAAGGCCTGTTCATATAGCTTTGCCTCCCGAAACCTAGTGGCAACGGAATTAACAGCGTCGCCAAAGAGGCCGGAAGGCCAGACGGGGGCATCAAGGAAGACAGAACGATCCTTATCCTTGATGCCCGTGAGGTTCAGCCACAGATGCCTCTCCGTGGATACCATGGCAGCCATAGAACGGCCCACAGCACGGGCCGTCTGCTTGGTTGCACGGAGAGACAGGTCTGTGACTCAGCACAGCTCTGCAAACGCCCTGTCATCAATAACTCCTGCTGCCTGAAAAGCTTTCCCCACCAAAGCAGATGTCAATCTACATGCTTGCGAAGTGGAAGCTAAAACTTCCTCATCCGGAGAGAGCGAGAGAGAAATTGGAAATTCCACCTCGTGCGCGTCTGCCAGATCAGCACGCGAGCCCCAGGAATGCGCCGCGGCTCCTCTTTAAAGAAAGCGAGCCGCGCGAAGCACCTTAATAGGGAGAAGATCACAGTACTCACAGTCTCCCTGAAGCCCGAGGCGAGCGTGTTCTTCCCCCAAGCACTCGAGACAAAATTCATGAAGATCGCCCTCCGAAAGAGATCTATCGCACGGAGGCACGCATCTCTTAAGCAACTCCGCCATATCGGTGAGTTAATGCTGTTATTTTCCTTTTAATTTTTGCTTTCGTTATGGCTTGCACATGCACACGCAAACACAAAGCGGTCCTGAAGACAAAAAGATCTGAGGATGTTTCCGGTTCACTCCTATTTATAACCTGCAGGTGCACCTTATTCGGTGACGTCATGCCTGGCAGAGGTTATAAGCCGAAGGTATTCGGCGGTTTTGACATGCACAGGCTTCACAACCGGGCAATAAAGAGATGTTCCCATAGCGTTTTCACGCAGCATCGAGTGTAGCTTTTGAAAGGGAACCGTAAATTCTGGTGCAATGGGAATCACTATCCTGTAGTGTAGTTGCCTATGCAAACACAACTTGAATTACAACAGTCACTGATTATTCAGAGCAGAATATGTTCATTGTACAAATGAATCCTGTCTCTGATTCTGGATATTATTGGTGTGCAGCAGAAATTTGTAGTAGCACAGATGACCATGATTATTTATACCCAATAGTTATTGAAGGTAAGAAACGTCTCGGGTTACTTTGCTGTAACCCTGTTCCTTGAACAAGTGGGTGACGTCATCTCACCAGGTACACCTGGAGGTTATGAATAGGTCTGAACCAGAAACATCCTCAGGTCAATTTGTCTGAAAGGACGTCCAGTCACGCCTACAGTGTGGCATTGGAGCGCAGAATCTCGTTCCCGCTTTTTCAGGGAACAGGGTAACAGCAAAGTAACCCGAGACGTTCCCTTTCAAAAGCTACACTCGATGCTGCGCTTGAAAACGCTATAGGAACGAGAATCCCAACGCCGCCGCATGGGAAGTGTCTGGACCAACATGGCGCAGATGAGGTCGGCTGCCGTCGCAACTGCTCCAACCTCTTCTACTTTTTTTTTTGTCTTTTATGTTAATTTTCAGCAACTTTAAACCGCAAATTCATCACCATTGAGTGCATTAGGTACAATAGAGATACTCCTATTTCTATTGGTCTATAATGTACTCACAATTCAAAGTTTTTAACTCCGGATCCGAGCTGGCCGAGTGAGATCCTGAGGGAAAACAAAGGACTCGACCCGAAGCAGCGGCCCCAAGGGAAATGAGCCGGCGTCAGGAACAGGCTGAGAGCTCATGCACCACCAAGCTGGAGCACCTAGGACTCATCTCTGTGTCAGTGGATCTCCAACTTCCTAACTGGCAGACCACAGGCAGTAAGGATGGGTGGCCATGTCTCAGCCTCCCTCTCTCTCAGCACTGGAGCCCCCTGCTGTACTCTTTGCACACCTATGACTGCGTAGCCACTACGAACTCCACCACCTGAGTTTGCTGATGACACGGTTGTGGTGGGCCTGATCTTTAACAACGATGAGGCGGCCTACCTGGAGGAGATTGGAAATCTGGAGAACTGGTGCCAGAGGAACATTCTCCTCCGTCAGCAGGACAGGAACTACCAGACCCCCGCCATCAATGAGAGACCAGTGGAGAGAGTGGACAGCTTCCGATACCTCGGTGTTCAATTCAATTCAATTTAGTTTATTTCTATAGCGCTTTTAACAATGGTCATTGTCTCAAAGCAGCTTCACAGAAATGAAAAGAAAATGAAAAGAAAATTTATGAAAGTGTATATGTGTAAGAAAAATGTATCTAGATAATGAGATTGTCCCTGATGAGCAAGCCAAGGGTGACGGCGACAGTGGCAAGGAAAAACTCCCTGAGATAGCAATAGGAAGAAACCTTGAGATGAACCAGACTCAACAGGGAACCCATCCTCATTTGGGTGATAACAGATAACAGAAATTGTAACTGTAACTTGTTAATTGAGGATGCAGGACAGTCACACAGTAATGCATTACAGTATCCCAGTCTGGAGGACATGAATGCATGAACCAGCTTTTCTGCATCAGATACAGATAAAATGTTCCTAAGCTTGGCAATATTTCTAAGGTGGAAAAAGGCTGTTTTTGTGATGTTGGAGATATGATTTTTAAAGGATAGGTTACTGTCTAATATTACATCCAGGTCTTTCACTGTCAAGCTGGTGGTAACAGTACATCCTTCTAAATGCAAGCTGAATTGTGAGAGCTGGTGTGTACTGGTTTTTGGGCCAATAAGTAATATCTCTGTCTTATCTGAATTTAGTAAAAGAAAATTATCGGTCATCCAATCTTTTACATTTTGAATACATTCAGTTAGTCTAGACAATTTGGGTATTTCGTCTGGTTTTGTGGAGATGTACAATTGGGTATCATCAGCATAACAATAGAAACTAATCCCATGTCTTCTAATGATGTTACCCAAGGGAAGCATGTATATTGAGAAAAGCAGAGGTCCTAAAACTGACCCTTGTGGAAGCCCATATTTCACTGTCTGTACACGGTGGCCAGGACAAAATGTAGCAAGGGTTTATTATGTATTTCGCTGAGGGCAACATTAATGATAAGCACTTCAAAGGATTTGCATTTGGGCCTTGTTTTCTGAGTAACAGTGAGAATATCACTGTAGATAGTTGCGACACCACCGCCACGAGTTTGATGGGGTTCGTACTTATAGAAATATCCTGACGGAGTAGACTCATTTAAACCAATATATTCATTTGGTCTGAGGCAGGTTTCAGTAAAGCAGAGTGCGTCAAGACAGCAATCTGAGATAATTTCATTATTTTGATTACTTATTTAGCCCTTTTCTGGTTTTATAGTTATTAGATTGTTTCGAGCGATTTTAACGAATTTATTCTTTTTTATCACTATTCGAGGAACAGACACAGTTTCTATAGGACAAGCTATGTGTGCGAGTCTATCAGTATGGTGAGTTGTAACGTGGCTATTATGTTTGGAAACTAAGACACGACTTACCGCCAGTCAGATAGTTCATAGTGTCCTGGAGATGTTGTCTGAGAGGACTGCTGCTCCAGCTCTGCTAGGGTGCAGGCCATCAGTGTGGTTGAGCCTAGGATGCTCCCAGAAAACATTCCAGTTATCAACAAAGGGAAATTTCTGTTGTTGACACCAAGATTCTACTGAACCTCTCGATTCCTCGTTGAAATGTGGAAATCAGTCCGGATACGATGATCCTTG
Organism: Clarias macrocephalus; assembly: GCA_011419295.1. NCBI lineage: Eukaryota > Metazoa > Chordata > Actinopteri > Siluriformes > Clariidae > Clarias > Clarias macrocephalus. The sequence goes on along the minus strand of JAAGKR010006977.1, from coordinate 23,563 downwards.
TTGTGGGTGATGTGTTGCGGACCATCTCAACCAGGCTCCTGAAGTCCTCCTTCAGGATCTCCGTCTGCCTCATCCTGGTGTCGTTCATGCCAGCATGAAGGACCACAGCTCCAAAGTTCTCCCTCAGGGCCTCAGGCACCTGTGCAGCAACTTGAAGAACATGAGCACCAGGTAATCAGCGAGTGCGCACCTTACCTTTAGCCGTGGTTGCACGGACGTGCCGGACGATGGAGTCTCTGATGACCAGCGCGTCGTGTACCGTCGCGCAAAGAGGAGCGAAGCGGTTTTAGGTCGGGATCTGGAAGACAGGCGGCGGCGGAGGGGGAGAGGTCCTCGCCCGGGGCCTAGCGCGCGTCTTCCGCTGCTGCTATATCCAGGCTTCGTGGTATCCCCGCGCCGAGGTGAAAGAAACCAGGGCGGGCTGCATCCGTGGTCCGTTGGACCTGGGCAGAGAAGCACACGGAGTAGTGGTTGTGGAAGGATGTGTGTCATGCCGAGAATTTACCTGGGACAGGTTAGCGTTGGTCCGTGACGATTCCAGCGTCACCTGTAGGTCGCGGATCTGCTTCTCCAAGGCCTCTATCTCCAAATCCGCCGAGTGAAGCTTCAGTGTATCCTCACCTGCACTCAGAGGCAGACACACAACCGACATGGTGTCAAAAAACGGAGATAATCGGTGTGAAAAAAGCCTAGGCAAACTTGTGATAGCCAGGCTAACGGGCTAGCGATGCTAATGGGATAGCCGGCTAGACGCGGGTGCGTGGCAAAACTATTAAAACTTACCGATATAACTGGAGTTTTGAGTGAATATATTATAAATACTTATCTGATATGTTCTAATATGTTCACTCTTCGTAAGAAGACAAAAGGTTAGAGCGTCAATCTGGATTAAGCTGGAAAATTGGTCAGTCTGCCGGAGCTCGGAAAAAAGCAGCGCCACACCACGCAGGACCTGACATGGTCCTTTCACATCAAAATCGTGGTGAAAAAGGCCCGGCAGCGTCTCTACGACTTCAGACGCTTGAGAGACTTTAGACTGCCCTCTAAGGTGCTTAGGAACTTGTACTCATGCACCATAGAGAGCATCCTGACGGAAACAGCACCATGCAGGACAGGCGAGCCCTACAGAAGGTGGTTCGATCAGCTGAACGCATCATCTGTACCAAGCTCTCTGAGCTTCAGACGATCTACAACAAGCGGTGCTGGACCAAGGCCAGAAAGATAGTGAAAGACCTCAGTCATCCGAGAAAGGGATTGTTCTTTCTGTTGCGGTCGGGAAAGCGCTTCCGCTCCCTGAAGGCCAACACAGAGAGACTGAGGAGGAGCTTCTTACCGCAGGCTATACGAGTTCTCAATTACAACACGATATAGGACTTAACACTCACACACTTGCACATTTTGCACACCTCAGGACTGCAAACTTTTTAACTTTTACTTTTTACCAGGACGCACAATCTGTTTACACATGGAACATTTGCACACTGTGAACTTGAACAGCAGCCTTGCACATTATCCTGCCAATAACTGGACACTACATTCTGGACTGCACTAGAATTCTACATTTCTATTATATTTCATTTACTATATATATTTTCTATTTTTATTAGATATTCTTTAACTTCTTTATATTTATCTTATTCTCACATTTTATTTTTATTTTTATTCTTATTTTTATTGCTGTATATTATGTATATAAGTGTTTCTTTATTTTTAAAACTCTTATTTCTTTTTTTGTTGTAATATTGTAGGTTAACAGCAGTCGTATAAGCATTTCACTTCATATCATACTGTGTATGACTGTGTATGTGACAAATAAAATTTGAATTTGGACCCCAGGGTTGTGTAGTGTGCGCGCACAATTAAAGAAGTCTAAACCTGATTGTGGGATGCTGACTCTAGGACCGTTAGCCTGGAGTAGCATGGACATCCAAACTATAAAAAGTGTGCGGAGGGGACCAGCCTACCGCATCACACACTTGCTGAAAGGGGACACCTTACAAATCCCTTAGTTGAATGGGCCCTAACTCCTAGAGGTGAAGTGTACCCACACACCTCAGAGGCTAGGGGAATAGCATCCCTCACCCCTTTAATGTGACATAATTTGTCTAGTGGCAGCCGCCCACCCGGTTGCGGCATAACATATAAAAAGTTGCTCCTATTTGCACCACTGACTAGTGCAGTGGATGTAAATCTGTAGAGCACGTACTAGACACAGTAAGTAAAATCCTTCCTGCTCTAGAGCATTAGACGGCAGAGGACAGAAGGTTTCAGGAACAACTGGTTGCATCATCAAAAATGGAATCTAGGCAGGATAACGAGATTGACAGCCTGCAAATCCCCAATTCTCTACAAAGAAATAAAGGCTATTAGAAAAAAAAACATTTTAAGGGTTAAAAGCCTAACAGGCACAAGTTCTAGAGGTTCGAAAGGGGCCTCAGCCAAAACCTTTGAACACAATAGTTTTGTCCCTTTGTTTGAAGGGACTGTTGCCCAGCCTTAACCGTTCAGCTCCACGAGTAAAGCGGGCAACTAACGAGTGATTTCCCACAGAAACCCTCTCAATCAGAATATGGTAAGTCAAAATGGGGGCCCTATATGTTCTGAGAGTGCTAGGGCATGTGACTGAGGACAGTTTCTCATGCAGGAACTCCAGCACTGAAAGAGTCTGGCAGTGGACTGGGTCTACAAGGTTTGCCATACGTCCAAAATCATCCCACCTGAGGGCGTTAGAGAGAGCCCTAGCACTTGGAAAAGTTTCTATTAGCTTAGCTGGAAGACCAGGATCTCTTAATTGGCCCCTTTCAGGGGCTAAGCCTGATGGTCCCAACAGTCGGGCCTGGGATGGAAAATTATTCCCCGCGCCTGAGACAGAGCCGGAATGTGAATCGCCTTGAGGGACAAGAACTTATCCTATGCCTGAAGCTAAATCTGCTGCGTTAGCTCGTTTAAGCGGTGCGGACGCAATTTGCCATGGTGATTTATATAGGAAACTACCATTGTGTTGCCCACACTAGGACATGGTAGCTTACTAGCTGGAGGAAGTATTTCAGGGCCAGAAATAAGCCATTGTTTCAAGGCAACTGGTGTGCCATTCGAGAAGATGACCTCTCCAGATCCTTTGAGCTGGACGGCCATCCAAGACCGCACCCCAACCCAAAGGAAAGCGTCTGTCATTAGCATCTCGTGATGACAACAGAGACCTAGTAGAGACCTATAGTTAAAAACCCGGAGTCTGAACCACATAGAAAGGGTACGAAGCCCCTGGCGCATATCCTGTTTGCTCAGGGGATTGGCCCTTGAATGAAATCCCCTGGCTCTCAGCCACAACAGAAAGGGTCTCATATGCAGTGGGCCCAAGGGTATCATCATGGATGCACCTGCCATGAGACCTACACTTTCTGAAAGCAACAAACAGTCATCTTCTGGCCTAGTTTGATGTTCCTTAGGATGCTAAAGATATATTTGGTATATACAGGAGAGAAATACGTTGTCCTGTGAGCAAGAGAGACAACGTTTTTCTTGGTGTTAAGTCTCAACCTTAAAGATTCAAGAAGAACTACGACATGTCGATGTCGAAGCGCTAGCTCCTGAGACTGAGCCAAGTCGTGAATAAAATTCAAATGACAGATTCCCCTGGAACCATATAGGAAACAGCACTGCATCCAGCCTTTTGTATATGTGAAGGTTGCTAGGCCAAATGGAAGGACCCAATAGAGTTAAGCTTCATCCCCAAAAGCGAACCTCAGGAGCCTCCTGTGTTGTGGCAGTATTTCTATATGAAATATGCGTCCTTAGGGTCGATTGTCACAAACCAATCTTCTGATTAGATTTGATAAACTATCATCTTGGCCATCAAAATTTTTAATTTTAATATTCTGAGATAGTGGTACCCCCCATGTCCTATGGCCCCTATACCCAACAAAGTCTGTAATTAGCTAAATGCGCTCATTCCGATTTCACGGAAGTAAATGCGGTGAAAATCACAGGGTGATGCGCAGGTTGGATCCTCTGAGACCAAGGAGATATACTTGGCAGTAGCTTCCACATTGCCAATTTCTCCGAAAGGGGCACAATGCTAGGTTGGGGGGGGGGGGGGCATTAGATGTTCGGTGTCCTGAAAACATGGCAGGAGGCAAACCAAACACCTAACACTTCGTTGGTGACCATTCTTTCGAGCACCAGTGGTGGCAGAGGTTTGGGCGGCCTCCTGAGGTTGCCAGGAAGGAGTGCTTATTCCCTTTAGAATACCACGCGCCCCTCCCCTGGGGGAGACACCCTCATGGTCCTGGCCATTTCACCAGCCTCAGGACCTCTTCTTTGAGGAGATCATACTCCTCAGGTCCGGTCTTTTCAAGGCGGACTGAGAAGCACGATGAGTTGTACCCCAGTCTTTATGAGGGGGTGCTCGCCTTGCCACACTCTCCTTCTGCGCTTCACGCTGCACTAAAATTGGACCTAATCGGGACTGAGTGGCCAACGGTCCCAACTCCTGAGCACGGCGGGGAAGAAACCTCACAAACGCCTCCTCGTAGCGTTTCGCCTCCTGAAACCTATTGGTGACGGTATTCACAGCATCACCGAATAGGCCGGAAGGCAAGATAGGGGCATCAAGGAGGAACAAACGCTCCTTTTCCTTGATCCCAGTGAGGTTCAGCTACAGATGTCTCTCCGTGGCAAGCATAGCAGCCAGGGAATGGCCAATGGCACGGGCCGTCTGCTTTGTGGCACAGAGAGACAAATCCATGGTTCGGCAAAGCTCTGAAAAGGCTTGCTGGTTGATGGACCCGCCGGTGCTCAAGTCCTTCAGTAGATCAGCCTGGTATGCCTGCAACACCGCCATGGTATGCAGCGCTGCACCGCCCTACCCCGCTGACTGGAAAGTCTACCGCATTAATGAAGATGTTAGTCTACACAGCTTAGTGGGGAATATAGGCTTCTTCAATGAAGATGAGCACCCAGGAGAGAGATAGCTCGCAAGAGTCTCCTCAATCTGGGGCATCATCATGTAGCATCTTTGCATCAACGATCGTCAAATAAATCGACGTCGTTGGCACAAATACATGGGACGAATAAGGTTTGCTCCATAAACGAGTTACCTCGTCATGGAGATCACTAAAAAAGGGGAGGGACTTTCGTTGAGGTCCCTCACCTCGGCCACCCGACAGAAACCTGTCGTCTAATTTTGAGTGTTTTGGACTCACCTGTTCCTGAGGCCAGTCAAGATGTATGCATTCGACTGCCCTAGTTACCACCTCCAGTAATTCCTCATACTCTCGCTCACCAACAGATGAGAGGAGCATCCTGGGGTGGTAAACTCACCTGAGAGAAGGGAGGAGGTCTATGGTGCCCGATCAGAAGAGGCATCGAGATGCGCTTCAGAAGCGGATGCAGGAATTTCCTGATCCGGCGAGAGCACGAGAGAAAAGGGCAAATCATGCACACATGCTACAACATGCACACATGCTTCAACAATCGGTCAGTGGAGACCTCTTCCCGTAGCGCTTTCAAGCGCAGCATCGAGTGTAGCTGTTGAAAGGGAATTAAAAACCACACAGAAATATGAGATTTGTGACAGATTCCCCTACACAACTCATTTGCTGTCTGTTTATTCAGATCCTGATCTATCTGTAGAGTCGGGCAGAGTGAGCGGTGCAGAAGGTGGACGTGTCACAGTCCAGTGTCGCTACAGTCCTGCATATAGGATGCAGCAGTGGTGCAGATTCAAAGACAGAAGCTGCAACACAGTGAGGAAGACTGACACATCCCAGAATTCAGCAGTGCACATCAGTGATAATGGGAGACCCTTCAGCGTGGAGATAAGAGGACTGAAGAAGAGTGATGCTGGCTGGTACTGGTGCAGTGCAGGAGATCTGCAGGTTCCTGTTCACATCAGTGTCAGTGATCCACCTTCAGGTATTTTTTATTATCACACACACTCATCCCTGATTTGACTAATAATGGGATGGAAATCAAACTGGTTTTTCTTTTTGTTTTGACTGCATCAACTAAAGCATTGACTACAACAGGAACTACAACCACTCACCATGTCAGTACTTACATGTAAGTAGCTAGGTCCATTTTATATTGTTGTCCTCTGCAGTTTTACAGATTTTATATAATTGTTATAAAAAAAATTAATGTGTGCTTAATGTTCGAAACACTCACTCACTCATCATCTATACCGCTTAATCCTGTATTCCGGGTCAAGTGGGGCCTTGAGCCTATCCCAGGAGAAACAGGGCGGGGTACACCCTGGACAGGGTATCAGTTAATCGCAGGGCACACACACACACTCATTCACACATTACGGGCAATTTGGGAACACCGGTTAAGCTAACCTACATGTCTTTGTCATCACTACACCACCGTGCTGCCATATTCTGACTTCATATATGGGCCACATAATGTTGCTGAGCCCAGACCTGACCAACGGAAGCAGACACAGATCATAACACTGACTCCAGAGGCTTCACTGACTACAGTGGGCACTATGCATGATGGCTACAACACTTCATGTGCTTCCTTTCTTACCCTAACACTGCCATCACTCAAAAAATTGGCTCAACCTGCGACTCGTGCCACAATGACCTCATGACCTATTTGATCCAAAGTCCAATCTTTAGCAAATTTAAGCCCTTTTTTAACTGGGTTTTGGTTATCTGATGCACACACAGCTGTGTAATCTCAATCTCTAATCCTTTGAGTTCTCATCACATTGTGTGTGTGTGTGTGTGTGTGTGTGTGTGTGTGTGTGTGTGTGTGTGTGTGTGTGTGTGTGTGTGTGTGTGCGTGCATGTGTGTGTGAGAGATCCCTAGCATGTGTGCCACCCAGTAATAAACATACATTGATTTGGCAAGATACTCTTGCCGCTTCAAGTCTCCAGTGCTACACATTTATATTACTTACTCAATGTCTATCGATTGTAATCCTTGCTGTTTAGAATCCCCCCATATGCCTGTAAAGCTACATTTGGAAACAGTATAAAAATTACAGTGGGGTGCGTAACTTTGGGCAGCCTTTTTAATCTTCATGATTTTCTTGTATAAATCGTTCGTTGTTACAATAAAAAATTTCAGTTACATATATCATATAGGAGACACACAGTCACACAGAAGTGAAACAAAGTTTATAGGATTCACAGAAATTGTGCAATAATTGTTTAACCAAAATTAGGCAGGTGCATACATTTGGGCACAGTTGTCATTTCATTGATTCCAAAACCTTTAGAACTAATTATTGGAACTCAAATTGACTTGGTAAGCTCAGTGACCCCTGACCTCCATACACAGGTGAATCCAATTATGAGAAAGAGTATTTGGGTTTGGGGGGCAATTGTAAGTTTTCCTCCTCTTTGAATATTCTCTGAAGAGTAGCAACATGGGGGTCTCAAAACAACTCTCAAATGAGCTGAAAACAAAGATTGTTCACCATCAAGGTTTAAGGGAAGCATACAGAAAGCTGTCTTAGAGATTTCAGCTGTCTGTTTCCACAGTTCGGGACATATTAATGAAATGGAAGACCAGAGGCACAGTTCAAGTTAAGGCTCGAAGTGGCAGACCAAGAAAAATCTCGGATAAACAGAAGCGACGACTGGTGAGAACAGTCAGAGTCAACCCACAGACCAGCACCAAAGACCTCCAACGTCATCTTGCTGCAGATGGAGTCACTGTGCATCGTTCAACTATTCGGTGCACTTTACACAAAGAGATGCTGTATGCGAGAGTGATGCAGAGGAAGCCTTTTCTCCGCCCACAGCACAAACGGAGCCGCTTGAGGTATGCTAAAGCACATTTGGACAAGCCAGCTTCATTTTGGAATAAGGTGCTGTGGACTGATGAAACGAGAGGCGTTATGCATGGCGGAAAAAGAACACAGCATTCCAAGAAAAACACCTGATACCTACAGTATCATGTAAATATGGTGGTGGTTCCATCATGCTGTGGGGCTGTGTGGCCAGTGCAGGGACTGGGAACCTTGTTAAAGTTGAGGGACACATGGATTCCACTCAATATCAGCAGATTCTGGAGACCAATGTCCAGGGCACAGGGACAAAGCTGAAGCTGCGTCGGGGCTGGATCTTTCAACAAGACAACGACCCTAAACACTGCTCAAAAACTACTGAGGCGTTGTTTCTGCAAAAGGAGAATCTACTAAATATTGTTCATTTCTTTTTCGTGATGCCCAAATTTATGCACTTGCCTAATTTTGTTTAAACAATTGTTGCACATTTTCTGGAAATCATATAAACTTAATTTCACTTCTCAAATATCACTGTCTGTGTCTCATATATGATATATTTAACTGAAACTTTTTATCAAAACAACTAACGATTTATACAAGAAAATCATGAAGATTAACAAGGCTTCCCAAACTTGCGCATCCCACTGTATAATATTATTGTGTTTTATGCTTAATATGTTTTAGCTACAACAATTCTTTTGAAACTAAATAATGCAATGAGTAACTTCTCATTTCTTTAACAATCATGTTGGCAGATGTACCTTGTGGTTGTGGAAAAAAGCTTGGCCCTGTTTCAGGGTGGTCAAATTACTAATCTGTGTAAAGAAAAGAAAACAACTAACAAGATTGCTAAAATTACTGGAATTGGATTATGAACTGTCCAATACATTATTAAAACTTGGAAGGATTCAGCTGTTAACCTCACAGAAGAAATGTGGGGAAAATAAGTAATTAACATTTACTGGAGATCACATAAAGGCTTGGTGAAGTTGCAACAGTTTCAAGAAGACAGTAGAAATAAAAAACATTTAATCAGAGCATCGCTGACAGCATCCATGACGGCCTGGTGTGCTATGGTTCATGAGGTCACAAAGAGTCAGACATGATTTAACGACTTAACAAAACAAAAACAAAATCTGCATTAGTAATTAAAAGCATTATCACACACAGAATCTTATAGACTGTATAAATTGACACTAAGTGGCTGTGTGACATGAGCGTTAGTGAGTGAAGTGATTCTTATTGATTTGTGCACAGATTTAAAATGTAGATAATTCTGAAATATACATTAATGGAATTCACTCAGTTTTATTCTTGAAGCATTTTTATTTATTAAGAGAAATTGCAGAAAAACTGATAACTGTACAAAAAGAAAAATGATACAGCGTGGACTCAAAGGAGTGTATTCAATTCACTCACGCAGACTACTGCAGTTAGCCACTAGAGGGCCAGCAGAGACCTTTCAGCTTCACCTATTTTTCAAAGCAACTGGGTATTTTTGCAAAAAGTTATGTTTTTGTCACCCTTTCACCAAACTGAAGAGTTTCAAAATAAAATGTACCAATTCATAAAACATATAAGGGCTCAAATGTTCTGAAGTATAAATTGCAGCAATTTACAGTGGACACAATCACAGTTCATACATATTTCTTGAAAATTGGTAAACAATTGCTTTGTAACTGAAAAATTTTTATTGAATCAATTTCAATAAATATTGAAAGACAGCACAATATCATAAACGTTTTTTTTTTTGTTGTTGTTCTTTTGGTATCAAGGTCTGGCTTGACAGTAACACAGCATGGTTCAGACCCCTGCCATCTAATTAGTTTCTTATGTTTTTTGTTGGGCAGCACGGTGGTGTAGTGGTTAGCACTGTCGCCTTGTCCAGGGTGTACCCTGCCATGTGCCCTATGTCTCCTGGGATAGGCTCCAGGCCCCCCGTGACCCTGAGTACAGGATTAAGCGGTATAGATGATGATGAGTGAGTGAGTGCATCATTGGAGCTTAATACCACCTGTGTTCATGAGTCTACAGTAATAAAACATCAAACACGTAGGGTGTCCATGGCAGGACACCACAAAGAAAGCCGCTGCTTACTAAAATGAACATTGCTGCATGGCTGAAGTTTGTGAAAAAGCACATTGACACTCCACAGCGGTATTGACAAAATGTTTTGTGGACTGATGAAACTAAGATTGAAAAAATTCAGCACTACATCTGGCATAAAAAGGGCACAGCATATCATCACAAACATCATACCAACCGTAAAGTACAGTGGAGGAAACATCATGATTTGGGCCTGCTTTGCTGCACCAGGGCGTGGCAAGCTTGCAAGTATATAAAAAATAAATCCTTCCTATAAAGTGAGAAAGTGTGTATGTCTGCTGAAACTCTGTAGACGTTGAGTGATGCAACAGGACAATTACCTAAAAATACTGGAGTAAGTCCTCAACAGAATAGTTTCAGAAAACAAAATCTGAGCTGAAACAGTTGTGCCAGGAAGAGTGTGCAGAAATTCCTCCTGAGCAATGTGGTTGGGGTTAAGGTGGTGGTCAACCAGTTATTCATTCCAAGGGTTCACTTAGTTTTTCCACTTCTTTTTAAATGTTAAATGAGGGGATTCAACAAACGTATTTGGTGTTTTTATTTTAGACACAGTGTATTTGTCAATGCTCTTGATGAAGATCAGATCACATTTTAATTAATGCAGAAAACCATAAAATTTCAAAAGGTACACATACTTTTTTTTGCCACTATAGATAGATAGATAGATAGATAGATAGATAGATAGATATGAAATGAGAGACTCAAATGTAAGGAATTGCACACAGTTGACCATACTTTTTGTATGACAGTAACTAAAGAAGCCAAACATGAACATCTCTAGCTGCCTAGATTTGCCACCGAGTTCAGACGTTTGCAGTACAGAACTGCACTGGTTTTCTGAAACATGAAACACACCAGAGATTCATCACAATGAATATTACAGCATGTGCTGAGGAGTCACACTTGCATTTACTCTTGAAGGGTTTGCAAATGTCTCGAGATTCCTAGTAATTTACACTGACTGCTGTAGACCGAATTGCATTATGTCTTGATTTCTTAAAAAAAAAAAAAATTAAGATTCAATTAAATAATAATTCAGTAATAATAAAACATCCTCTTTGTAACATTAGTTTGTAATCGTGTTAACGCAAACATACACACACAGTATGTATGATTGTATTTATTATGACGGCTTAAAATATTTTAAAATGTTATAAAATGCTAGTGTGTACTAATAATTAAATCTTATTTCTTCCTATCAACAATGCACAGTAGAATTGTATTTCTGTACTCACACGATTTTTTTACTGCAGAATTCTGTAGAACTGGTTGTAATGAAACCTACAAAAAATGAGAAATTCTATTTAGTGTGATATTTGTAGGTACCACAACCAGAATTGACTTTATCTAAAATTAATAAAAGGCAGTTATCTCTACAGTGTCCATCTACTGTATTCATACCAGAATGAGACAATAAGCAAAGCTGTTCAACAGACAGACAGAAAATCCTTTGTCCCCTGAGCCATTTGATTCAACACCTCTCTATAAGGACGTGGGAATTGTGGACTGGGAGATCTAGGCTAGTCTAGTGTGCTATTTACATCACAGTGTTATTGTCGAATGATCCCCACCTCCTTCCTAGTGATGAATATGTGGTGAAACATGGTATTGCAATTTACTGTCATGTCCGAAGGGAAGCCAGACTAGTAGAGTAACCAATCAGATACAATCATCTTATCTGCATAGCATTGTTAAACTGTGATCTGTCAGACTCATTTTCAAGGGAAGACTTGGTGAAGTTGCCTTCCCTTGGTAAAAAAAAAAAAAAAAAAAAAAGCATATCTTAACTTACTGTAGTTGTCATTTTATTGCAGTTGTTTATAATAAATGCTTCATTTTTTTTATTATTGAGTCTTTGCTGCACAAACATCTGGTTGTGCATTTTTTTTTTGGGGGGGGGGGGTCAAAAAATGTATGCGAGAGACAGAGATAGAGTGAGTGTGTGTGTTTGTGTCAGTAAGTGCAAGCATTGGCTGGAGTGTGTGTGTGTGTGTGTGTGTGTGCGAATGCAAGTTTTTATGTAAAGTCCTTCTAAGATTTCATCTGCCTCTTTGGGCTATGACGTATGATGTACAAAACGGACGTAGGTACACAAAGTGTTAAAATAAAAACTGACGTATTTGTTGTCTCAGTTGGCTTCCTCAAAACTTTTCACACCATGCACTCTTCAATTTAACTTAGCATTTAATTTCCCGCCAACAGTAGAACAATACAGCAGACGATTATATATCTTACTATTATGATGTCTGTTTTACTGTTACTGAAAATCATACAGCACAAATGTTTTATACACTAATCTCATTAATATAGAAACTGTGATAGTAATTCTGTAACATACAGTATACATGTAAAATTTACTAGTATTTACATATCTGAAACAGATGAGGCAAAACTTTTCCCCTAGTATCTGGTGGTTAGTTCGAAGTATAGACACACCTGGTTTGGTGATGCAATACAATGATCATTCCTTATTTTAGATCCGGCTATGACTTTTATGTTCCCTCAATTTAATTTTGTCTAGTGACTTTATTAGACTGCTGCCTAAATTCTAGTCTAACTAAAACCGTGAAGGTCTAGTAGGGCTGGGCGATATGGCTGAAAACTGTATCACGATATCAGTGTTTCATATCGGTCGATATCGAAAATTATTGATATTTTTTATGACCCATTTAAAATAAGAACCAGTAGAAAAAATTATTACATTTAAACTTTTTTTTTAACTTAACCTTCCTCTGATCATAATCCCCTCAGTTATTAAGACAGAAATGTCAACAACCATGGAAAACTCAAATAATTAAAATGTAAACATAAGTCACAATGAACACTTAACAATTCTCTCTTAACATTTAAGGTGCAAAATAAAAGAAAATGTAAGAAATGCTTAATAAAGTGTAATAAAATAGTGCAAGTGTTAAATATAAACAGAGAAACCTGAGAATTTAGTGCAAGTTTAGTATAAGCTTTTTATAACCTGTCTTCTCGACAGTGCTAAGCGGAAGCATGTCTTTGGCTATAGATTATGCACCTGCCTGCGTTATATCTTCGTACCGTTTAGATTCTTTGTCATAAGGCACTGATGCAGAGATCCTCTCCATGATGGTCTGCTGCTTGTGCGGTGTTGCAGCTACAGATGTTGTTGGTTGTTGGTCGTGGTGAGATGCGGTGTTAGGCACAGTGAGCCACAGCGATTGCCCGCAGACGTTCGACGAAGTTCTTTTTAATTGCATGTATAATTTTTTTCGCGCGGAAAGATGGAAATGTAATCACAGCGCCAAAACTCACGGTGAATCATGACGAACCGTACTTACGGCCACCACGCGAAACTGCGTAGATGAGATACGGGTATAAGGTTGTACATCAAGTTCGTTGTATTACAAGTCTTGGCAAGGACGACGGGCTTGCATAATTTGCAGAAGACACTGGTATGACTACAGTCAGACTTATAATATCCAAAAAAAACTGACTTTTCCTCATTTATTTACAATTTCCTCGCTCGCTTCGGCACTTATTTTCTGCTTATGAAGAGGAATCCAGCAGACTAGCATGAGACAATGATATGGCGCAACCAGATACTGTTGCATGATTGGCTGTTAGCGTATCACTCCCTGCGTTGCTAGGTTACCAGAGAGCGAGTACCTTTGTTAATGCAACCAAACTAGCTTCGCAACCTCTGTTTTCTTCCGACAAAGAATAAAACATATTGAACGTTTTATCGAAAACATTTTATATTGATATCGATCACATGCCTGTCGCGATACATATCGTTATCATTTTATCGCCCGGCCCTAAGGTCTAGTATGATTTTAAAATGACCAGCAGGTTTAGGAATGCATGAGGATAATACCTGGAGGTGGATCACTGACACTGATGTGAACAGGAACCTGCAGATCTCCTGCACTGCACCAGTACCAGCCAGCATCACTCTTCTTCAGTCTACTTATCTCCACACTGAAGTTTCTCCCATTATCACTGATGTGCACTGCTGAATTCTGGGATGTGTCAGTCTTCCCCACTGTGTTGCAGCACCCGTCTCTGAATCTGCACCACTGCTTCTGTTTATTCCTATACGCAGCACTGTAGAGACACTGGACTGTGACATTTCCACCTTCTGCACCGCTCACTCTGCCCGACTCTACAGACAGATCAGGATCTGAATAAACAGACAGCAGATGAGTTGTGTAAGAGAATCTGTCATAAATCTTATATTTCTGCCTTGTTTAAGTTTCTTACCTTCACTAACTGTCAGGTACAAATAATCACGGTCATCTGGGTCCCATTTACTACCAATTTCTGCTGCACACCAATAATATCCAGAATCAGACACGGGGTTCATTTCCACAGTGAACATATTCTGCTCTGGATAATCAATGACTGTTGTAACTCCAGGTGTGTTTGCATAAGCGACTATACTGCAGGAAGACCAGTAAGACCCTTTGCACCAGAATTTACGGTTTGTTTTGTATTTCTCCTCATAAAGACATGGAATAGTGACCGGTCTTCCTCGTTTTGCAGCTACATTTTTTAGCGTCCTCATGCTCTCTACATCTGCACACAAACAACAATAGAAAACAGCATTAACATTACACACACACTGATTTACAAAGATTTGGACTGAATCAGGAATCACCGTGTTAATTCTAACAGACTTTTACTGTCTTCTCCAAGAAAATTTTTTTTCTATATGACCTCATTTAACCTTTAGTAAATAAAACATACACACATTAGATAAGAACTGCACAGGTTTCCTCTTACCTGATGAACAGAGAAATAACACAAAGAGAGTTATAGATCCAACTAGTGAGGAAAAACTCATGGCTTTCTAAGAGACTCAGATGGCAAATCCGCTACCCTTAGTTCCTACTCCGTCTCTCTTTCTCTCATGGTTACACACTCTAAACTCAAACTTCCATATAGAAAACCACAAGCTGCATTTACTATAAAAGTTCTCAGGAAGTCTTGCAAACTGAATTTGTGCATCTTTTCTTTGAGGCTGTTAAAAAGCAACCATGCCCAAATATTATCTCTAAATTGTTTTGGTTCTATCAGTGTGGATGAAAAAAAAGGGGAAAATGCCACTTCCAACAGTTTTGTCACAATGGATAAATATAAGTGCTGTGAAAAAAAAAACTTGCCCCCTTTTCAAGCTACAATGATTTGTTTGTGACCCGAACAAAAACCATTTGCTCCCATTTTCCGAGCTTGTTCGTTCTTCTCATAAAATGAGACACATCATGTGTGTTAACACAAAGCCAAGAGGGAAATACATGAGCAATGAGCTTAGAGAAGCAATTGTTGCTGTAGTCAATCTGGAAAGGGTTATAAAATCATCTCCAAACAATTTGGCCCTCAGGCCCTACAGCCTTCACAGAGTCCAGGACAAAATAATTAGAAAAAAAAAAAAATCTATGGAAGCAGTAAGAGGGTTATTATTGCCTTTTTTTTCCTTCATTTTTGTAAAATAAATAATTGCATGGCTAAAAAAAGATAGAGGTTGTTGTTTCTGCCAGGTTGCATTTGATTTTATTGTGTTTTACACACAAACATGAAAAATATATACATTCAATTTAATTACATTTTATTCATATAGTAAGTTTACTATATGAATAAAAATTGTGAATTGTGAGAGCATTTCTGTACTGTTTTTTTTTTTTACCAATAAGTAATATTTCTGTCTTGTCTGAATTTAGTAAGAGATACATTGATCAGCCAAAACATTATGACCACCTGCTTAAGATTAAGCATTTTCATCCTTTTCCCACCGAAACAGTAATGACCTGTGTGCCGACACCTTTCTGAGGCAACTAGCATTAACCTTTCAGCAATTAGAGGTAAGGCAACTATAAACTGGATCGAACTACATGGATACAAGTGCCAGATTGTGATGCCTTGTGGACTGGTTCAGAGCAACTCCAAAACCGCAGGTCTCGTGGGATGTTCCTTGTCTGCAGTGATCAGACTCTCAGCTGGGTTATCAGCCATTGTCACCCTCCTTTATGTGTTATTGGAATATACCTGAATTGTACAATAATTGTATGCTAAATGAGGATCATAGCACCAGAGACATAGGAGTGACATTGGATAGTGACATATGCTCAAGTTTGAAGGCTTAACATTCTGGATGTGGACTGAAAACTCTCACCTGCATATAGAAACACAAAACACTATTATTACTTAATAAAACTGAACTATTTTATATCTGATGATATCCCACTGATGATTAATAATGAATTAATTCCTTTAAGTTTAATGCATGAGTTATTTGCTCTGCACAGGAATGTGATTATATAAGAGTGCTTGGGAAATGTGCTTACTGGAGATGAGAATAAAAGTGAAAAGGCATCTGATGTTACATTTATTCTGTTGTTGTAATTGTAAAAAGTGAGTTGTTCTTGCATCCTGCTTCTCTGTGTATTTGTGACTGTGTCTGTAGCGGCTCAAACAGTTCCTCTTTCTGCTGAGACTATTGTGTCGTTTAAAACCAGTCTTAATTCAAATGTAGTGACTTTTGTTTTAATAACATCAAAAGACAAAAAAACAGAGGCTGATGCGGGAACAAGTGTTGCAGGAAATAACCTAACTTGCTAATTAATTAATTAATCCATTTATTAATTAATTAATCAATTAATTAATCAATTAATTAATCCATCCGTTAATTAATTAATCAATTAATTAATTCATCCATTAATTAATTAATTAATCCATTTATTTATTTATTAATAATTTTTTTATTATTTTATTTAATGGCTGTTAAAATCTAAATAATTGTAAGTTTTCTTTCATGAATAAAATGAGGTGGACATTTAGGATATTTGTTTAAACTGACAATTGGTTTTGCCAGTTGAAAGATTCACACTGAAGGATTTTCTCCCGTCATCACTAAGCTGCACTGCTGAATTCCCCTCTGTGTGCTTCTGATTATTCTGATACGCTGCACTGTAGAGACACTGAACGGTGACACTGTCGATATCCTCAATGCTCACACGGCATTCAGATGGTGCTGGATGCTCTAGTTAGAATTCTTTTTTTTAATCTACAGCGTTCATCACTATCCCAGGGCAGTGAGCATTGTCTCGACGCTGACCAAAAACTGCTCACCTACATACAGAGGTGAACTTCTCTATTACTATGGAGTGCAAACAAAATACATTTTGTATTTAACTGTAATTTCCAGTCTACTAACATAAAACTAAAAAAATAGAATGAAGGAGCTCATGTATAATTTGTGTGGAATCTCTGCATACTGCTTACCTGTACTAAAACAATTCCTCTTCCTGCAAGCTTGCTGTGTTGTCTAAAATACATTAATGTTGTAACTAAACCGTTAATGAGTGTCTAAACCGTTGTTTGTGTGCATGGTCATGTGACTCACCTCTCTCATACAGTATCTATGCTACCTGACTGAGGAAGAAAATGACATCTCACATCCTGACCACTCCCTTCTAGGCTAAGAAACAACTTTTTTCATAAAGCTCTGGCCTCCGTCACACTCTCCACACAGACGTCTCTCCCAAAAACGTAGTAAATATGCAGGCTTGTAAAGTCAACTGCAAACCACATGTGGCCTGAGGTTATGTTGTCTATTGGCCTATAGAAATATGTAATTCAAAATAAGTTGTTAAGTGAATAGCACATCACTAATTTCTGCACTTTATTTATATTTTCTTTTACATATTTTATCAGGGTAATCTGATAAACAGACACCAGGACAGTTTTCTTCACATAAGAACATCTGGCAATTGGGAAAAAGTCATACTGTACATGTCATACAACTGATTTTCCTTGTGATCTACAACCTTTAGATCACAGTTTTACTGGTTCACTGTTTACCTGTTGCAGTATAACACTGCGTTCACACACATATATATATATATATATATATATATATATATATATATATATAATATATATATATATTAAATGAGACTAGCAATTCACAATGAACAGGAGCCACACCATACAAATGCCTTATAATTTGTTTATTTCTACAATACAGTTCTTTCTATCAATCAATTTCTTGTTTTCTTCCACATTTTGGTCAGTCTTCACAAGATCAACAAGCTTGATTGCTTTGCGGCCCCTTTAAATACAAGAAAGGTGTTCAGTCTACATCAGAGCGGCGAAGCGCGGCGATGAGCGGCAACAGGCGTTGGCGGCAGGGCAAAGTTCGCTCTCGCCGCGTTCGGTGTGAAGGCAGGGTAATATTCCCATGTGGTGCTTAATGTAATTGTTTCAGTTTTATGCAGTGTGTCTTTCACAATTTATGTCCAAAAATTTCTGCCATTGCCATCTTGCAATATGTCCATGCCATCAGGGAAGGAAAAAATAATTAATAGAAAAACCTGGTCAGTATATTCAGTTACACAACTAGCCTCATGTTTTTGGCACATACTGTTGCTTTTTAAAACAATTTAATAAAACATTTATGTGGACTCTGATCACAATCATTTAAAAAAAATCAGACAACATTTTATCTTTAAAGATAATGGGTCAGCACTACTCTTCTATACTAAATGTGACCCTTCTGAAAGAGTAACGTCTGTGCCATGACCAGGAGATACTGTATATCTTCTGCTTGTTTAAGAACTAAGAAGCTACTCACTGCATCAGTTAGGGTCAGTTAGGATAAACCAAGTTAGTGGATGATTTGTCTTTAGCCACATTAGCATTTTAGCCAAACTAAAGCTAAGTTAGCTTGCTTCTGGTAAATGAAGCAAGAACTCATGTTCCAAACAACAGCCAGGCTCCTGCAAAGATTGCAATGACCAGGGCTCCCACAGTTCAGATGCAAAACCACTCTTCAGGCAACCAGTGGTTTTGACATCACAGAGGGTTTGCTCAGTTCTTATTCAGTCTTTGCTTCTCGGCTATCAGATAATTATTATTAAACCAAACTAAGAACTGCAAAAGGGAAGTGGAAGAAATTACACTTGACACAGCTTTTCATCTTTCTCATCCGAAGAATCCTCTGTTAAAACTGCTTTCTACATAGAAAAGCTAGAATCTTCTGCACAAGATTCACATGAATTTTTCCATCACTTAAATGGCAGACTGCTCCTGTGTTGTCTCCGTGACTGCTGAAGAATCTTCCACATTTCAGGATAGGATGATTTTTAAAGGTCTACCATATTTTTGTCCTACCCCTACAACAATTTCTAGATTTCCCTTCCCTTTCCTTCCACTGGCACATTTACTTAATGTTTACTTAAAATTGGAAACATCAATACTTAAAAAATTTGACGTAACTGATTACCTCAAATTTTTTGAGTTTTGCCAACTTAATCAGGTTTACAATGTACGTAGGTAATCTGGATTGTCTGTCATAGCAAAAATGGGTTCCTTTTCTATAACATTAAATGTATACACTATTATGTTAATTATAAAAAGGCTTGTGATTTGCTTGTGTTTTCTTTTGGGTTGTTTGTTTGTTTCTTTGTTTGTTTTCTGATCAAACGTCCAGATTGCACTATACAGAATGTTATGAATATAACATACTATGAAAATTTCTATAACACCACATACTGAACTGCTTTAGTTATCTTATATTACAGCTGTTCACAGATTAAATATCTGTCGCTCTGCAAAATATATCAATGAAATTCTATTAAAGACCAGCATTTTAGTTTTTAAAAGAATAGGAAAGACACACTGCATGAAACTGAAACAATTACATTAAAGCACCACATGGGAATATTATACGGCAACAGGTAAACAGTGAACCAGTAAAACTCAGGTTGTAGCTCACACGGGAAATCAATTGTACGACTTTTTTCCCAATTGCCAGATGTTCTTATGTGAAGAAAACTGCCTTGGTGTCTGTTTATCAGATTACCCTGATAAAATGTGTAAAAGAAAATATAAATAAAGTGCAGAAATTAGTTATGTGCTGTACCTCAGGCCACATGTGGTTTGCAGTTGCCTTTACAAGTCTACATAGTTACAGAGTTTTTGGGAGAGACGTCTGTGTGGACAGTGTGACGGAGGCCAGAGCTTTATGAAAGAAGTTTCTTAGTCTGGAAGGAAGCAGCCAGGATGTGTGATGTCACTGATAATGCTGATTCTTCCTCAGTCAGGTAGCATAGATAGTGTATCTAGAGAGAGGTGAGTCACATGACCATGCATGCAAACAAAGGTTTAGACACTCCGTTACAACATTAATGTGTTTTAACATGTGTTGCAACACTGCAAACTTGCAGGAAGAGGAATTGTTTTAGTACAGGTAAGCAGTATGCAGAGATTCCACACAAATTATACACGAGCTCCTTCATTCTATTTTTTTAGTTTTATGTTAGTAGACTGGAAATTACAGTTAAATACAAAAAGTATTTTGTTTGCACTCCATAGTAATAGAGAAGTTCACCTCTGTATGTAGGTGAGCAGTTTTTGGTCAGCGTCGAGACAATGCTCACTGCACTGGGATAGTGATGAACGCTGTAGATTTTAAAAAAAATTCTAACTAGAGCATCCAGCACCATCTGAATGCCGTGTGAGCATTGAGGATATCGACAGTGTCACCGTTCAGTGTCTCTACAGTGCAGCGTATCAGAATAATCAGAAGCACACAGAGGGGAATTCAGCAGTGCAGCTCAGTGATGACGGGAGAAAATCCTTCAGTGTGAATCTTTCAACTGGGAAAACCAATTGTCAGTTTAAACAAATATCCTAAATGTCCACTTCATTTTATTCATGAAAGAAAACTAAATGACTGTAAGTTTTCTAACAGGCATTAAATAAATTAATAAATAAATCAGCAAGATAAGTTAGTTCCTGCATCAGCCTCTGCTTTACTGTCCTCTGAGGTTATTAAAACAAAAGTCACTACATTTGAAATAAGACTGGTTTTAAACGACACAATAGTCTCAGCAGAAAGAGGAACTGTTTGAGGCGTTACAGACACAGTCACAACTTCACAGAGAAGCAGGATGCAAGAAAAACTCACATTTTACAATTACAAAAACAGAATAAATGTAACATCAGATGCCTTTTCACTTTTATTCTCATCTCCAGTAAGCACATTTCCCAAGCACTCTTATATAATCACATTCCTGTGCAGAGCGAATAACTTACGTATGCATTAACTTTTATTAACTCATTATTAATCATCAGTGGGCCATCACCAGACCTAAAATATTTAATTTTCATTAAGTAATAATAGTGTTTGTGTTTTTATATGCAGGTATTGAGAGTTTTCAGATCACATTCAGAATGTTAAGCCTTCAAACTTGAGCATATGTCACTATCCAATGTCACTCCTATGTCGCTGGTGCTATGATGCTTATTCAGCATACAATTATTGCACAATTCAGGTATATTCCAATAATACATAAAGGAGGGTGACAATGGCTGATAACCCAGCTGAGAGTCTGATCACTGCAGACAAGGAACATCCCACAAGACCTGCAGTTTTGGAGTTGCTCTGAACCAGACCTCATCCACTAGGCATCACAATCTGGCACTTGTCAAATCTTTATGCTTGTCCATTTTTTCTGCTTCCAACACATTGACGTAAGGAAAAAAAGATTCCCTTGTTGCCTAATATACAGTATATTACACACTTTTAACTCCCATTATAATGAGATATTGAAACTGCAGCGACTGTGAGAAGAGACAAATTTTGATGGCTAGACAACTGAGTCAGAGCAACTCCAAAACTGCAGCTCTTACGGGATGTTTGCAGACTGCAGCGGTCAGGACACACCAAAAGTGATCCAGGGAAGGAAAACCTGTGAACCAGCAACAGGGTCATGGGAGGCCAAGGGTCATTGATGCATGTGGAAAGAGACGTCTAGCCCATGTAGTTCGATCCAGTTTAGAGCTGCTGTGGCTCTAATTGCTGAAAGGTTAATGCTGGTTCCCTTAGAAAGGTGTCGGCACACAGGTCATTACTGTTTTAGTGGGAAAAGGGGGGACATGCTTAATATTAATCAGGTGGTCATAATGTTTTGGTTGATTAATGTATCTCTTACTAAATTGACACAAGACAGAAATATTACTTATTTGTCAAAAAAAAAAAACAGTACACAAATGCTCTCACAATTCAGCTTGCACTTAGAAGGATGTACTGTTACTACCAGCAATCTGTCCTTTGAAAATCACATCTCCAAGCCTTTTTTCTTAGCTAAGTTTCTTCCTATTACCATCTCAGGGAGTTTTTCCTTGCCACCACCATTGTCGCCCTTGTCTTGCTCATCAGGGACAATCAGATCACTATGCTCTATACACATTTTTTCTTTCTCCGACACATTTACATAATCTTCTTATAATGTTGTGAAGCTGCTTTGAGACAATGACCATTGTTAAAAGTACTATATAAATAACATTTTAATGAATTGAATTAAATTGATTGTATATATACACAGTGTCTTGTGTCTCATGTTATGATAAGAACGAACAAGCTTGGGTCATGGAAGCAAATGAGGCCCTCAGGAGGCCCAGCCAGACATTTTGAAAGCAATAATGATATTTATCCATTGTGACAAAACTGTTGGAAGTGGCGTTTTCCCTTTTTTTTTTTTCAATCCACACTGATGGAACCCAAACAATTTAGAGATGGTTGCTCTAAATTGGTTGCTTTGCATGGTTGCTTTTTAACAGCCTCAAAGAAAAGATGCACAAATTCAGTTTGCAAAACTTCCTGAGGACTTTTACAGTAAATGCAGCTTGTGGTTTTCTATATGGAAGTTTGAGTTTAGAGTGTGTAACCATGAGAGAAAGAGAGACGGAGTAGGAACTAAGGGTAGCGGATTCGCCATCTGAGTCTCTTAGAAAGCCATGAGTTTTTACTCAGTAGTTGGATCTATAACTCTCTTTGTGTTATTTCTCTGTTCATCAGGTAAGAGGAAACCTGTGCAGTTCTTATCTAATGTGTGTATGTTTTATTTTCTAAAGGGTAAATAAGCTCATATAGATTAATTCCTTTCTTGGAGCAGACAGTTAAAGTCTCTTAGCATTGACACAGTGATTCCTGATTCAGTCCAAATCTTTGTAAATCAGTGTGTGTATAATGTTAATGCTGTTTTCTATTGTTGTTTGTGTGCAGATGTAGAGAGCATGAGGACGCTAAAAAATGTAGCTGCAAAACGAGGAAGACTGGTCACTATTCCATGTCTTTATGATGAGCAATACAAAACAAACCATAAATACTGGTGCAAAGGGTATTACTGGTCTTCCTGCAGTATAGTCGCTTATGCAAACACACCTGGAAGTACAACAGTCACTGATCATCCAGAGCAGAATATGTTCACTGTGCAAATGAACCCCGTGTCTGATTCTGGATATTATTGGTGTGCAGCAGAAATTGGTAGTAAAACCGACCCAGATGACCGTGATTATTTGTACCTGACAGTTAGTAAAGGTAAGAAACTTAAACAAAGCAGGAATATAAGATTAGTGACAGATTCCGTTACACAACTCATCTGCTGTCTGTTTATTCAGATCCTGGTGTGTCTGTAGAGTCGGGCAGAGTGAGCGGTGCAGAAGGTGGAAGTGTCACAGTCCAGTGTCTCTACAGTGCTGCGTATAGGAATAAACAGAAGCAGTGGTGCAGATTCAGAGACAGAAGCTGCAACACAGTGGGGAAGACTGACACATCCCAGAATTCAGCAGTGCACATCAGTGATAATGGGAGAAACTTCAGTGTGGAGATAAGAGGACTGAAGAAGAGTGATGCTGGCTGGTACTGGTGCAGTGCAGGAGATCTGCAGGTTCCTGTTCACATCA